>VYZR01116866.1:24610-39094 GCA_013400675.1 Oxylabes madagascariensis | reverse complement strand
TCCTGTGAGAAAGAATGGATAACATAGGTACAGTTACCAAACCATTTCTCTTGTTTACAGAAAATCGCCTGGGAAAGGAATTTCAGAAACCAAAACATCTCAGGCATGAAATCAGGGCTACAACTATTAGCCTGGGATGAAAGATAAGGACTGACAGGGATGGTTGTAAGATTTATATACATGCAGGTGGCTTGGAAAAATACCGCCAAAGTGATGGGGAAGAATGATGACTTTGAGAGGAAATTAGAACAACGTCACAGATGAAATAGCAAAACAAACAGCTTAAAGTATTTCACTGTTACCTAAGATTCCCCAGTTCTCTACAGAATAAACTAGGTGACAGCTTAATCAGTTTGGTTTTTTTTTTCCTTTTATTTACAGAGATCATAAAGTCAATAGGTTGTGAATCAACAGAGGCACACCCAAGTAAGATGGCTTGCCCATAGTTACAGAGCAAGAAAACAAATGCTTTAATAACAATAGAGCTAATTTGACACCTACCNCTGTAAATCCCCACTGCCAAGACCTTCCCTTTTTTCTCAGCCCTTTCTATTTGCAAGTTGATAGTGAGGAGCAGAAAAGTGCAACTCTAGTTCTGTCAGCTCTTCCTTTCTTTTGCTTGTAGCCAAGACAAGTCCCTAGCAGGTTCTAAACTTCTCTTCACTGTATTGTTAATCTAAATCAGACACAGTTTGAGGAAAGGGAGCTTTTTGTTCACCAGAACATAAGAGGCCAAGACTAAGGAAGTGTTTTTCTGTTTAGCAATGCTACATGCTGCCTGTCCGATTGATAATAAACCTGTTCTGTCATATATTAAAAAAAAAATAAAACACCAAGATGAAAAACAGTTTTTGTGTTTTCTCCGTAAAAACTGCTGAAAGAATTTGGGGATTAGCAATAACAAAAGTTTCAATCCCACAATGAGACTANGTTTTTTTTTCCTTTTATTTACAGAGATCATAAAGTCAATAGGTTGTGAATCAACAGAGGCACACCCAAGTAAGATGGCTTGCCCATAGTTACAGAGCAAGAAAACAAATGCTTTAATAACAATAGAGCTAATTTGACACCTACCACAGTGCATTACTTATTCAAATACACACCATCAAAGTGTATGCCATTTCTTGCAGCAGTTTCAGCAATGCCACACAAACAGGAAGAAAGGCAGGCGCTGTGGAAAACCACTAAAGAACTCCTGCTTGGAGACTGGTTTGGAATTCTGTTCTGGTGCATCAACATTTCCTCTTGTAAGCAGGGCTGAACAGCTTATTCATGGGGACAGCTTCCACTGAAGTACTATTATGTAGGAGTTTTTCCTCCTTGTGTAGAAATTCCTGCAGCCATGTATTTGATTTTTATTCTGTTGGGTACTTATGTGGTTGGCATTATTACACGCCTCTGTAAGGCTATTGAGAGGGCTACTGTGAGATCTCTTTAAAATTATGCTAATAGTAACAAGCTGCAAAAGTAATTAACAAGTAGTTTCCTAACCTTTCTGCTGCAATGGCTAAAGAACATTTATTATCTATCCTATTAAATTATTAAGAAGTATCCATAACTCAGTTCTGTGACTAAACTTAAAAATATTAAGGTGCTACTTTGATCTGAAGAACATTACAACAAAAATGAGAAAGCTCTGTTTGAGCTCTGTTTGGAGATAAGATTGCTGTTTTCCAATATTTTAAATCAATCTAGCTTTTTAATTGCATTGCAATTAAGAAGGGTGGATTTCTTTCCCAGTTCTAAAGTACTTTAATACAAGAATCCAGTCCACAATGACAAGACTAGACATTGAGAAAGTCAAAGGAAACGTCAGAGAAAACAAGGTGACATTAAGCAAAATATTCCCCCACTAAATAAGTAATTTATTACCTCCCCTTTTCTGACATAGATTTTAGCCTACTGCAATATAGAATTACATGTTTTTTTTATAAAAAGTGAAATACATTATGCTTTCATGGTAAATATGTCAGGAATAGCAGAAACAAGACAGTTTGGTAGCCATATGTCATGATCTATTTTCAGCAGCAGGTATTCCAGCTCATGGGCCAGTTAAGGAATGTCAAGGTGCAGACAGGACTGGCTGCTCTGAGGAGGCATTGGCACAAACATTCACAGCACAGGTCTCAGGTCCACCCAGGAGACAAGAGCGCAGGCCAGCACCTCTACAGCACCTCTACAAAGGACCCCAGGACTGGAGCTGAGCTTAGAAGAGATTTCTGGGCCATAAGTGGGGTGAAGGTCCCAGATGAGGTTAGTCAGGTCAAGGAAGGGCTGCACACAGGACAACGACAGCAAAATGTTTGGGAATTCCAGTAGAACCACAACAACCACCTGAGTTCTACTGTATCATAAAAAAAAAGACGGAATAAAATAGGTCCTTAAACATGCAGAGACAGGTAAGGAACACAAGCAGAAATAGCACAGTGCTCTCTGGTGGCCTAGTCTCAAAGCTCCCAGGTACAAGGCAAGCAGCATGATCCTGCAGGTAGCTAAGGGTTGAGCATGTACTCAAAGCTCTCCCTGGTTCACAATATACTGTTGGACAAGGGGTTTTGTCAACACACTCCATTAACCCAAACCCTAAATGGGATAGAAGTTGCAATGTCCTTGGAATTAGTACTGTATCACTGCAAATTATTAATAATACTGCTATAATTCATACTTGTAAGCTAAGCTGTTTCCTCAGTTTTGGTACATTTGCTTAATAAGGCACATAGGTCTTCTTTTGCCAGTGCACTTTCAATCTCAAATCCTGTCAAGCAGGATTTATGTGCTTTTGTTTCTAGTACAAAATGAGAAATACAACACTACATGTTGTAGAACAATTCAGACAACTATTGTCTTGCTGTTTACACAGCCTAAATTACATGCTAGTTTAGTCATTATGCAAAGTAATGTTACCAGTGAGAGAAAAATCAGTGATCCAAATTCTGTCTCAAAAATAATTACTTTGAGCAAGGCTTTCAGCTACTGTTAATCAGGGCAGAAGTTTGTCCATAATGATCAAATATTTAAAAGGAAATAAGAAACAGCTCCTGTTCTTTGTTTTCCTTGGGCTGTGATGTAGACTCAGGGGAATTGCCTATGTCAGAGGATTGTTTATATAGGGAATTAGAGCATTTTATTAGATTTAATTACAGTGGATTTTCTCCCACATAGTAGAAGCTACAGAATGGAAAGTCAGTCATCTGCTTTTAAGCAGGATCATCATAGTTAGAGATAAAAAAGAACAAATTATTGAGCTCATCGCCTTGAAAAGGCTACAGTTCCCTTTTATAGGATATACTGGATATTAAGCTTATACTCCACGGAACAGCAGCTAAAAATCCATTTAATAGAGAGGGGCTGACCCTTGAAAAGCGGATTGCAGAGAATTTTGTGACATTCAGATCTTTCATTCAAAACAAAATGCTCTCACATTTTTAGTTATTTACACTGTCATTCCTAGGAATATTATTTCAGTTTACAAGCTTCTAAATGTTTCTCTCATGAAGACAAATTCTATGATAAAGAATCCAAGCCATGCAATTAATGGATTTAAAAAGAGTGCCCACATTTTCATGCAAAAGAAAAGCATTTAAAAAATCTCGGCAATATTATCCAGAAATATGGTCTCAGATGTTTTAAAACTTCGCCTGAAGTTATAGCTGATGGCATAAATATTTGGCAGGTAGTAGCACAGGTGCAGAAAACCTTCCATGACTGCACTGTAGTCCCTAATCAAAGGGAACAGTCTGACAGACCATTGACAGATCATTTAGAGGACATGGCTTGTCATCAGACTTATGCTCTCTGAAATAAAATCTGGAAGAGTTTCAGGCTTTTAAGAGAGGGTGTGCTTTGCCTTTTTTTTTTTTTTTTTTTTTTTTTACCCCCTTTTTTAAAGGGTGGGGTGTTTTTTTTTTTTTTTTTTTTTTTTTTTTTTTTTTTTTTTTTTTTAAATCATACTGTGAATATATAAAATGTACTCACTTTTCTTATTACAAGATAGCCTGAATATGGTATTTCTGTTATGGAGCAGAGGTCTGCATGTGGCCATCCCTCCATGGGAAGCACAGTTTTTTGGCACAAGGCTTGAACATTCACTGCACTGAGGTTTTTTTCCCCTAACTAGCTCGTTTGCAAGTATGTGTTCTCTTCCATAGAAGACTGCTACAGGTGTGATCATCTGCAAAACGTCCTACTTCCAAAGGACTGCCCCTTGGCACAACAATCTGCTGTTAACACTGCTCTGGCAATTTACAGGGGCTACTGCTGCCCACTAGCAGCACACATGAGTCTCTCTTGATTCAGTATTAGAAGTTTGCAAGCCATCCTGCTGTCTCACAGCACACTAAGACATTTATATGCAATCTCATCTATGGCCGAATTGCAGGTTATAAACTAATTTAGACAAGTTGCCTATTCTGTCTTGTAGATGTGCCTGACCAGGGCTACAGACAACCAAGAACTTGCAGGCAGACACAGAAGCAAGATTGCACACATTTTGTGGAACTCTACAACTTTTGTGAATTAAGAGTATGTGGAATTTGAAACATTATTAATGATATTAATTATAATCATGTATCTACTAGTAAAAGTCTCTTCAGTTAATGTAATTAATTAGCATGTTTTTATGTTCTTGCTCTCTATGTATTTAACACACAGTAAGTGTTATTTCTCTGACAATCATCTTCTGCTTGCAGTACAACTTACATGATGCTTTAAGGAGTGCAAGTACTTGCTAAGATATATTTTGTGTTAATTAACACATGCAGTAAAGGGAGAACTACATAAACAATCCTGAAACAATGCCTTTAAAATGCAACCTAAACTTCAGTCAGCTTAATAAACAAATTCTCAAATATAAACTCTTACTTTCATTTCCAATTATACTTTTTAGAAACATTATTTACATCAAAACTTTTAATGCATATTGACTACTATTTTTAAGAAAACCTGCAGGGGATTTTTTTGTGCGTTTATTTTGATCTTTTGATTAACAATAAAAGAAACAAAATGTTTTGTGCAAAGAGTTTTAATTTTAAAAGTCTGTTTATCATTTAAACAAAACACCATCTGAAATACTTTCAGAGAGAACTGATACAAATAAATTTGCAGACAAGGGACCACTACCCTTTAAAAAAACTGGAACAGAAGCAGTTAGGTATAGCTCAAGCCAGAATGATAGCAAACATTTGCCTTTCAAAAATCCAGAGTGAACAAATAAATGCATAAGATGAGATTAATTTATGGTTATAAGTTCTTCAGGTGCCAAATCAAAATAGTTATTCTTCCTGGTTCTTGCAACAAGGCTTACTGGGAACAAATATTTTCTGGGAATTCAGACAGAGACAGTGCAATTGTACTACAGAAGGCTGACAAAGGTCTCAACACTTCCCAGGTTCAGACATTATTGTTTTACTCCAGGTTCCTGCATTTGCAGCTAGGGAGAAGAAAAGCATACAAGGAGGACACAAAGAGCAATGAAAAAGCTGGCCACTAAGCAATGCTGCACTCGTGCACAAAAGGGTAAATAAGGACTCTGTGGACTTCTCCTACTGGGAGAAGTTCCTGCTTTAAGCAACAATCCCATCATACATCGTTCATTGTGGGGAAAACAAAGTGGTCCCTGGAAGGAGGGACAAACAAATGAGAAACTTTCTGCTGGCCTGCCTAAGGACACCCTATGGGCCTTGTGGCACTGGACCTCCCCTGCTCACAGATGCTATACAAATTCAATTACACTGAAGAGTGCTTCAGTCAAACCCCTCAGTGCCTGGCTCAGACATGCAATTAGTTCCATATTCTATTACAAAAACAGCCATACTTTCATGGGCCTGAAGCTAGCACATATTCAGGGCTTCACTATATCTACTCTCTCTAAATGTTTCTCTTAATTAGCTGTGGTCCCCAAGAGAGGCTTGAGGCCTTTCTCATTTGCTCTTTTTTCCACTATGGTTGGTTTGATTCCCAAAGCAAGAGATTGAAATGGGATGGGAAGACACAAGTAAACAAATATTCTTCCAAGTGCACAAACTTTATTTTTAGTGGTGTTAGAAACACCATGTTAACAGCCATGAACACTATTGCAGATGCATATTCACAGACTGTATGCTTTGTTTGCTGTAGGCAGAACAAACAACAGTCCCAGTCCCCCAGGCACAGTCTGTGCATCTGGTACACCACTAAGAGGATACCTGAATTATTGGAAGCTGGAAACTCTGGCATACATCTTTTAGATACAGAACACTGTGCATCAACTCACTTCTCTTATGTAAAAATGGGCTCAACAATTAAGTAAAAAGAACTCCCTGTACACTTACAGAGGTGGTGGCGCTTCTCTAAGAATTGTAACAAAAGCTGTGTCTCTCAGGTGCTGGGAACACAGGAAATAAAAGAGTAGAAAAGAAAATATATTAACCCTCATGTCTTCATGTTTCAGTCTACATAATTATTATTGTTGTTTACGCAAGCATCACTGAGATACCAACTGGTCGTGAAGTGGTGGTCGACACAGTTATCCTCAGATTCGCTCTGTATGTGTGATCCTGAATTCACAGGGAAGCATCCATTTATTTCAGTGGGTTTCTTGGGTGTCATCAAGCATACTATTACACCAGAGTTAATATTACCATCACTGCACATTTTCCTGCACTGGTGACAGGAAAATTACAGACTGCAATGTACAACTGATGCAGTTCAGGTAATGCCAGTTTTATAGTAATTTTACATGTCTAGCACTCAGAAAATCACACTACAAATTTCTAAAAGATCTTATTCAATTTTCCCTCATCCTAAGGTGGTCTAATTCACACCTGAAGTATGCACGGTGTTGAGCACACCATGTCTTGGCAGTAATCCGTCAGCTAACTCAGCTCACATGAACTACAAGCAAACTTTGGCCAGACACGAACGCGTCTGTTTCCCCGGGGGTGTTTCGCAGCCCGCAGTGCCCTCAGTGCCCGCAGCGCCCTCAGTGCCCTCAGCGCCCGCTCCCGCCGCGCCTCTCGCGCTCCCGCCGCGCTTTCCGGCCCCGCCCGCGCCCCCTCAGCCCTCTCGCCACAGGAGGCGCCCGCCGCCGGCGCAGCCCGCGGCTCTCGCGGGAAGATGGCGGCTCTCGCGAGAGGCGGGCGGCGCGGCTGCCCGTAGCTATGGCAGCGGGGGATGAGCGCGCCCGGCGGGACCCGCGCGGGGACAGGTAGGGGCTGAGAGCGCTCCCGGAGCGCTGGGGATCGCTCTCCTCCCGTCCCGGCCCCTCGGGAGGAACGCGGCCGGACCCGGCTGCTCGCCGCCTGCTTGGCCGTGTGCCCCGAGCCTCGCCGGTGGCGACCCCCGCTCTGTGCGGTGGCGCAGCCCCCGCCCGCCTCGGCCGGGCCGCAGCGGGGTCCGTGCGGGGCTCGGCCGGGCCCGGATCCCGGCCCCACCTCCGGCGGGACCGTGAGCGAAGGGGCCCGCAGCTCTGCGCGCCCGCAGAAGAGAAAAGGAGTAGCAGGTACGAGGGAAAGAGAAAGCTAGAGGCTAAAAAGGTATTTGATTAGCGGGGGTCTTTGAAATAATAAGGGCTGTTGCATTATCTTAGTTAATAACCCAGACGTGATCAGCTACCGCCAAAAGTTAAACTTGCATGGGATCTGCTGTTGGTGAGAAGAACCTCCTCAGTATTTAATTTACTTTGTTGGTCTAAGGTAGGCAAAACCATGTGCTTCCCCCCCCCTCCCCCCGCTTCTAAAAGGAAGCAGAAACTTTGCTTTTCCAGAGTCTGATTTCGCTTAAACCTTTTTTTTCAGTAGAAAGATTATGAGTAGACATTCATAAGGATTACAGCCATAAATAGAAAACCATAACAATATACACCCTCTGCTTTCACAAAGTTGCAGGCGCAGTGGCTTTCTGGTCGTTCGTGAACTTCTTCTGGGTATTGTGATGGCTGATCGCGTGTGTTAAAAAAATCAAAAAGCTTTTCAGATTTCAGAACAAATTCTGAGCTTTTTAATCATGGAAAAAAGATGCATGTGAAAAGGGAGGGAAAATAGTTGTGTATTTCTCATGCAGCTTGAAAGAAAGATACATGTACTGACAAAAAATTTTCTAAGCTTGTGCCAATTTTCAGACTTGAAAAGAATTTACAACTGAAAGATTTTGTGCTGCAATATACTTGACACTGAGTAGCAGTTTTGAAAACAATAGCAGCATAGATAGTCTTGTGTTCGTTTCAGGAGGGAAGGAAAGTACTGCTGTGCCGAGAACTCAACTGGTGTGAGAACACATGACTTGAATATGACAGCTTTTAAAAATAATTAGAAAAAAATACTATGGGCTGAAAAATATTTATCAGCCTGTTGAAATCTGTTCCCATTTAGGAAGTGATAGAAATAATAACAGTTTAATTAGATAGGATACTCTATAAGTTCTATTCTATCACCTAATCAAAACTATATCTAATCATGCGTGCTGCATATCATTCAGACTGGATTGAACAGGAGCTTTATTATTTTGCTGGTTTGTTTCCTCCTCCTGGTAATGTCACCTGTGAAGTCTTTTGCCACAACATTCTTGGGGTGCAGTGAGGAGTAAAGGTGTGCCTGGTTTGTCCAGTGCAGACAAACTTACAGTTATCCCAGAGAATTTAGAGATTTTGGAGGGGGCTTTTTTATGCTACTGACAGCTGTAAAACATTTCAGTTAATTTCTTTCAGGCATTACAGGTAAGGAATATGCCCGCTCTTCTCTTCAATTCTGGGTTAAGTGTCTATTTTGAGACTGTAGTCACAAGTTTCTTAAAAAGGATAATGGGAATTTAAATCCTTCTCTAGTCTCGGAGATGTTATTAGGGATTAAGCCTTCTTAGGCGAGTTTTCATGGACAGTACACAGAAGAGAAAGTGTGTTTATTTCCCAGTTTGTGAAGCTTCAAAATGTTTGTTACCTTGAGAGGCTCATTGAGTTTGAGGACATAAACATACCTGTGTAAAGAGCAGTTGTGGCTGTCCAGAATCACTTTTGGTCCAACTGTGCAAATTGCAATAGATGACATAAAAAAAACCAAAACTGAGGTGAGAGGATGAAAGAATAATAAAAAGTAACAGCTATTGTTTGGTTTTGTTGTTGTTGTTGGTTTTTTTTTTGTTTTTTTTTTTTTTTTTAATCTGCTTACCTGTTGGTTCTGTTGCTTCAGAACCAACAAAACTGCCTTATAATTAACATACCTGTTGATATCTGTAGAACTTATTAGTCTTTTCATTTTTTCTCATGCAGCCTTCTGAATACCTTATACATCCTTCAGTCTCCTGACATAGGTTCCCCACACATTTATTCAAACAGTTTATTTTATTTTTTTTTCTGAAATACTCCTTGTTTGCTTTTTAATTTCTTTATTTTCTGTCAATAGTGGCTGCAGGCAAAATTCCAAAGCCACCTTATATTCTGTCACTGAAGATTATTCCCCGGAAAAGATATGCAGAGCTTGATGGCAGAGAGGAACACAATGAAATTTTATTACTGACTGTCAAAGAATTTTGATCAGCTTGCTTGGACCTCTGTATTGGTCCTGTTAACTGCAAGCCAAGTAATAGGCGATCCTCGATCCTTAGGATTTTGCCTTCTTCCCTTCATCTGTAGGCAGCCCCATTCCCTAGGTTTATGCTCTGTGTGTGAGACTGCTGGGAGGAGCCATCTCCTGGTATAGTCTGGACACTTTCTAAGACAAATGACACAATGTAGTAGGTGTCTTATTGTGTCTCTTGGCATGCTAGTTTAGTGTGCAGCTAATTTCTTCTCTTTTTCTTATGTCACTTGATGCATGGGGTTTATTGTTCTGGGACCGGGGAAGGTTGGGTTTGCATGCATCTCACCAGCCACTGTCTGTGGGACATGGGTCTAATGTTCAGCCAGATTAGTGTGTGCTACGCTACTCTGGTTTTATAGCAACAGACTATGTACCAGCTCGATTACTCAGCTTGCAGAACTTATGTACAGTCTTTCAGCTGGGAAGTTAACCTGTTGTGCCTTTCCTGAAGTTATAGTAAGTGTTTTATATCTGGAGTTATTGGAAAAGGAAGGAAAAACTTCAGTTTATCAGCACCTTAGTAAAAACCAAGGAACCTGCAAGGAAGACAAGAGGCTCTTACTTTTTTGATACTTTCCAAGATTTGTGAATTGTATGTGTTCTGTTGCAATCTTAAATATTAGGAGTAACGTTTCATGTTCATAGAACGTAAAACTTTCAGTAGATTTTGTTGTCTAGTGCCCTAAGTTTGTGAAGTAAAGGTGATCTTAAAGGTACTGCGTTAAAAGTTGGTGTGTCTATTGACTTCTGTAGCAGTGATTGCTTGGTAAAATGAAGAACTGTGGTACCTGCTGAGTGTTTATTGTGATTGCTCCCAAACTAGTAAGAGGCAAAGGAAAGGACTGGATGTGGTTTTGAGGATTAAAAACATTTTTGTTCAAATTAAGAAAGTATGCGGAAAATTATGTAGTGTTATGGCATAATCCGTACTTTTTGTCAAACACAATTTTGAAGAAATACTGTAAAAATATTGCTTCTCCAGTATCATTCATGGTAACTTGTAAATAAATCCATTTCTGAATTAAAGCTGTCTGCAAGTAGTAGAATACAATGTTGCTGCTACAAATGGTGTTCAAGCATTTTGATTATGAATGCACCATACCAACATGGAAAGTAAATTTGATGCTCCTTTTATGGAGTAATGTGACCATTTTCTTCAAAACCTTCAGCCTTAAGAAACGCACCTTTGAACAAGGTATCTGAAGAGATCTTTAAGCAGGACTGTGAAATTTCAGCTTTAAGACATATTGGTGTCTCTTCTTTCTTATCTTTTCCTTCTTAATAAAACCTCTGAAAGCTTTGCACTTGTACAGAGGAAATTACAATTGGGTATCTGAGAGTCAGAAGTAACCTTTATCCACAGAATGATGTGTTATGCTACTAGTGGTATAATTTTCACTGTTCCTCTGGCACTCTCCAGAGACTCTGGAGATGGTACTTGAGGAGGAAGAGATTACTTCTGTTTGTTCACTTTTTTGTTATGTTGCTGGGGTTGTTTTCAAAAATGCAAATTGCCATTTTGAATTTTGAGTTAGATGAGAACAGGACTGAGCCTGACAAATCAATTTGCAAAGGCCAGGGCTGTCAGATGATGATAGCTTGCCTTCGTTACCGACCAGTTTAGATTTGAATCAATGACCTAGAGGTGAAAAGCTCAGTGTTGTATTACGAATCCCCTGATCTATCCATATGTTCTCTTGTTTAAAATCTCTGTAGTTTTCTTAAACAAAACATGCAGTAAATATTGAGCATCGTTTGCACTTGTAAATATTAGAACAGTGTCCATTCCAGTTGTCCGATGTGCGTGTGAGGACATTGCAGTTAAATATAGTAACAATTTCTTACACTCTCTGGCTTTTCATGAGAAGCCCTCATACAAATCCAACCATATGGCAAAACCCAGCATTATCCTAAAACCATTAACAAAGAACCTTTTGCTGCCATTAATGGGAAAATGAATCTACAGCTCTAAGTAGCCTACTGGGAGTTATTAATAATGTCAGACTACTGCTAAGAAAATGAACTTTAATAAAATATCATTAGGAGCTGAGTCATCCCACCAACACTTCTACATGGTGTATCCAAGTTGGTATTTATCTATGAAAGCCTTTTCTCAGAGTATATTATCTTTATTACGCCTCTACTTTTTCTCTTCATTGAGTATCTTTAATGCTGTAAAAGAGTGTAATGGAAAACCATTTGCATGGATTTCATAAAATAGATTCAAAAAGTATTTGAAATGTCCAGATGGCCTCATAAACTATTTTCCCATTCATTATGAGGTAAGATGTTCCTAGGCAACCTACTGAGCAGGAGGAGGTCAACAAACGTAAACACTTGGGCAAGTGATTCTTAGTTTCTAAGGCTATTAAGTTACTGTCTACAAGTCATAGTTTCTGTGAGCTACAGAAATAATAAAATTAACATTTGTATGTATTTGGATTTTCTTTTTATCTCCTTATCCCTTCTCCTCCAATTCTTAATCTCATTCTACTTCATATCAACAGACACTGCTGTGTCTGTACTGATTGATCTGCTGCCACATCAAATATGAGGAGATGAATTTCCTACTTTCCCCTCACTATGAGAGCAAATTAGGTCTTTTTCCTCTACCTGACCATTAATTTTCATGTAGGAACATAAGTTATTTTTGAGATCTCTGGGGGTTTTACTTCAAAATGTTGAAAATTGGCCAGGTGATTCAAAACATGTTGGTAGGAAACTTATTTTGGTCAGATGCTTCTGTGAGCAACAAAAAAAAAATTACTGCCAAGTTACTAATGAAACAAGGCATGTGATTATGCTGTCTGATGTATCCTTGGTCCAATTTGTTTTCTCCCCCTAGAGAGCATCAGCTAGAGCATCCCTCTTGGGCCAGTATTTTCCTTTTTGCTTAGCATTTCTAGTAGACAGGCCGTGAGCTGTATCTCGTTTGTATTTTTTTCCCCCCACTCCTATAATGGCACTGCACTCTTCTTCCATGGGTTCTGTCGTTGAAAGCAAAATATCTTAATCCTTGGGGGTTTTTGAGAATTTGGGAAATTAGGGTTTTAAAACTCATATATACAATTTATGAATGTTTCCCTCTTTCAAATATCTCTCCAAACCTAAAACTATACCTTTTTTGGTTTGTTTTGTATTTGTTTTGGTTTTATTGAATGCAGATAAGACTTCACTGAATTGTGGTTGTCTGTAAAAGTGTGACAGAACATGTACCCTGATGGTCTTTTAATTATTTTGCAATAGACTCTGGCTTGTTACATTCTGCCATAATTGATTTGATGTGTGCATTTGATCAAGCATGCAGTCCTTGAATTTGAAAGCTAGAAGTCTGGCTTTTGGAATTACTCTCTGCTTTTGTTTTTCAACTCTGAAAATTCAGGCAGTTAAACTTCAGCTGCTTTCCTATCCTATTTAAATTGCAGCAGTGAATGTGGGTTTACTGTAGACACCTGTTTTTAGAATGTAGTCAAGCTTGCTAGATGGTATAAACAATTTAGTGCCATCAACTGGCACAAAAGAGGGGGTTTGAATATGTGCTTTACAAAAAATCAGTAACTACTGGTTCAAAAGTAGAAGCAGGTAGGGTGGACTGTAAGAACCAATGGTCACATGTTAGTCTTGACTAGAATGGTTTTTTCGTGGGACAGTTTGGCTCACCAAAATTTGTGCAGAGGTACATGCTGCGTGTCGTGCGTGTGGTGGGAACAGTTCACGTATGGGAAGCCTGCAGGGGATCAAGGAGAAATTAGCTTTTTTTTCTTTTTTTTCATCCTATCTGCTTGTTTATTTCTCATACTTGGTGAATGTAAATCAGTATTTGTAGTAGATAATGTTTGATGGATGTAATTCATATGGTTTCATTTTTTAAAAATGGTATGTGGTTTATTGTGTTTTGAATTTTGAAAATAATGAATGGACTAAAAATATCTAAGAGTGATTCAGACGTGGGAGACTGTTTGAAGAGGAGGAATCTTCTGCAAGTATTTCCACGAAACATGGAAATAAATGTATTCTGGGAAATAGTTAATCAGTAAAGTGTGTCACAAAGCAGAGGATAGCAAAAGACTTTATAATTCTCCAGTCTGTATCCCCAGTACAATGAACTTATGAATGGATCAATAAACAACAGCTAATGCATCTCAGCATGTTGGTACATGGGCTGTTAGTGTGACATGGAAACAGGTTAATGTCCTCAGTAGATCTGCATGTTATTCAAGAAAATAGGTCATGGTGTAGGGGAAAGGGAGGGAAAATTAAAAAGAAAAAAAAAAATTGATTTATTTTACTCTTCCTGTTCATTNTGTTTGAAGAAGAACCCAAAGCCTAAAATTAGACTTCTGATTAATCCTAAGTGGTTTAAATACTTGGATTTTTTTAATTTGGATTTTCTGAACAGAAAACATCAGATGCTAACTCGTTTTTGTATTGTTCTACTTCAAATGNAAAATTAAAAAGAAAAAAAAAAATTGATTTATTTTACTCTTCCTGTTCATTAAAACTTTTTCATTCATGCATCTGAAGTGTGCTAATGAATAGACAGCAAAACTTCATAAACATTGGGATAGTAAACTGCAGCACCGTCTCTGATGTCTGTTATGGACACTGTTATCACAACAATCTATGCAGTACTTGTAACAGATGATATCTGGGGAGTTTATGTAAATACTTTGGAGGTATGTTAAAAAATGGCATTGCCAGCAAAAACTTTAGGTTTCTTTGATTATGGATGCTCGATAGATTTTAAATAGAGTTTTAATTATTTTTCTCAAGCCAAATCAGGAAAAAATGCTGTGGTGTGAGTTTGGCAATGTTGCTGTTTTCATTTTAGTGCTGTTTTTATGGTATTCCTAATTTGTTTAAATTCTTGAAGGCGGACAACTTCTACAGCTTTTTCAGGGAAGCTTTTTAAAACTTCACTTTAGATACTTCTCTT
>VYZR01116845.1:0-10645 GCA_013400675.1 Oxylabes madagascariensis | reverse complement strand
AACAATTTCTTTGATTTCTTTTTGTTGTTATTATTATTACTACAGTGTTAGTACTTCTTGTTTAATTTCACAAACAATCTGTAAGTATAAAGAGGGAATCGTTCTTGCTATTTAGTGTTCTTGGTGCTTACCATGTACAGTGTCATGTTCTTCATGATATCCACAGAGATATAGTCAAAATATATGAAGGAAACATTTTGTGTTTTGTTCAATAACAATAAAAGCTGTACAAAAAATCATACATGTAGGTAGCCTAGCATTTTAACATATTAAATAAAGTAGTTTTAAATCAATTTGTAGTTCTTTGTGTGATGCAATGGTTATCTTTTCAGTATGGAATCATTTGAACAAAGTTACTTGGAACTATGTGAACATTTGTGAGTGCTGCCAATCTTGTATTGCACCATAAACCTTTATTTAATTTAGTTGCTTTGCTGTAACATTGTCTATCTTCCTGTCAGCATTGTGTGCTGTCCTTGGCTCCTCATGAATTTCTGGAAATAGTTTAATTGAAGTAACTTTTGTTGCTGCAAGTTGTGCGCAGCCTTTTTTTCACTGGAGCTGTGTGTCTGTTACCTGGGCTGATGAGAGGAAAATCAGAGCGCACCCTTGCATCCACATCACAGAGAAGTGCCAAGGTGCGTGTGCTGTTATGACAAAAACTGTTGATCAAGGAAAACTGTTCTGACAATTTGATGCTTTGTTAGTTCGAGAGCTTTGTGTGGAGTGTGCTATTAATGCTGTGTACGCAAACAACAAGGTCTATTTTTAAAACAAAGTTTAAAATTATCCTGCTTATCGTATGCTCTCAGAAACTGATCTTGCTTTTGCTGATATTAATGCCTTCAGCCAGAATTTAAGTGCAAAATTCTTTTTGTTCTCTATTCTTCTGATTATGAGGCGCAGTTTTAATGAAGGCAGATACATGAAAGAGGCATTACTGAGGTTGACTTTTCCAGAAGGATGCTAAAGGAGAAAGGTATTTCATTCAAATGGGAAAGTGTTGAATGGTGATCCTTACTGCAGTGGGAAAGCACTGAAATGGCTTACGGAGAGATGTGTAAGATGCTTTTGGCATTTTTGGATGTGTTTAGACATGTGACTCCTGCAATTTCTGGGAATAGAGCTCAGCAGCACAGGTGGTCCCTTTCAGTCCTGTGCTCCCATGCTATTCTAATAAAAAATGATTAGGACTGGTTACTTTTACCCACGTCTCTGCTGGACTGAGGCTTAGTTCTGTCTTTTTCCCCTCATTTTACCTCAGATCCCCTTGACTACCAAATGCAAAATCTAATGGCATGAATTCAGTGCCTGCCGTAGAGTCTTAATAGTAGATGTGACCTTCAGCACTTCTTAAAATTTTCAGATGTTTTCATAAATTTCCCAAAACTTTTTTCAAAGAGTGCAAGAAAAGCAGCAATTTTTAATCCTATTGACTTTAAATTTATTGTCTTAGAACAGGAGAATTGTAAAAGTATAACCAAGGAAGAACCAGCATGGACACTAATCAATTTGTTAGACTTGTAAATTTTTTTAAGAATATGAGATAATATTGGCAGTGCTGTTTGTCAGAATACCAGGTTGATAGTTGGAAAAATCAGTTGTCAGTCACCTCCCCAGTAAATTTCAACTTCAGTATTTGTTAACAGGCAAATATTTGCTTATCAAAAAACCTGCTGTATGGAATAGGCAGGTAAGGTCTGGCTTGCCTAATGGTTTCTGTTCTTTATTCTATGTTCTAAAAGAGGGCAGTTAAAATAAAGTCATTTTCATTAGTAATCTCCAGTATGTAACTGATCTGAGGTGATGCAACTGGAGAGGCTGAGCTTTAAATACCTTTAAGTAGAATTAATAGGAAGGCTGTCTTTCTACGTTAGCAGCTGCACAGGGCTTACTTAGTCATCTTGAGAATCTCCAGGTTCTTGCTCTCTGAAAAGGTGGGTAACTTTTTTATTTTACAACAAGATTCATTGTACAGAATTTCTCTGTAATAAGACATTTCTTAATGATTCACCATTTTTAAATTTCTAATGTAACTTCAAAAACCTAGTAAGGTTAAAATTTCAGGCTATAGTGCTGGGAGTTGTAATGGTTTTAGACCTTTTTGCTTTAAATATCTTTGTAAAATTGTCATAGTGATGGATTTGTACACTATCTCAGGAGTAATACTGCTTTTTAATTATTCAGAACATTTGATAGCTTCTCTTGTAGCAGAATTTTGTAATGTGTCAAAATCTCATCTGAAGTAAAATACTGATAGTAGGTATGATTCCTCGTGTACATTACTCCAGCGAATTCTCATATATTATCAAAGATTAATTCTGCCCAGAGTATTTATTCCAAGCCTAATAGAGCCTTGTCAAAAGTGTCTGGAGCTTCTGATGACATTTTGTTCAAATAAGATCAGTGGTTCCTCAGGGAACCACTAATTCTGAGAACCTTGGACTAACAGGTTATTCAGCTGTGAATGTCCAGTTTTAAAGATCTGGAGAGCTGAGCCCAGGTACTGCAGTCATTTTACAGCGCTGAGCAATACCTGCAGAGAGGCTCCCTGGAAGGGGTGGCAGCTTGTGGTCTTGGGTTCGTATTTGCAAAAAAATACATTAAAAGCTTCAGGCCATATTTGCTGCTTTTCATCAAGTGGAATATAAACCTCCTTGACTGTTGACTGAAATCTCCATGCAAATTTTAAATTATTACACTGCAGTTCCTTCCAGGACAGATTTCTTCCCACATGTTTTGGGATGAAGTCATGCATCCCCTGGAAACAACAGCAAAGCTTTTATTGACTTAAGAGTGGGCAGGATTTCTGAGTTTATTATCTTACTTTTCAAATAGTCCACTGAAATAAGAATGTAAGAACAGCAGAATGGAGACAGGTACACAGAGTAAAGTTTGGTTTGATTTTTGTATAATGTCCAGCCAGACAAATTCTAAAATGTCATTGGTCCATTGAATTTCTTTTGTTCCATTTAAATATCTCTTGCAATAACTAATTCCGATTGTTTACCACAAATTCATTTTTTATGTACAAGTCTAAATCATGTTAAAAACTTCCGTTTTTAGAAGAGGTGAAATGTCCCGTTTTCCCTATGAAAAATGTACGGAGAAAAATGACACTGCAATATCATTCTCATTTGTTTGTCTGACTCTCAAGTAGTTTCTAATACTCTGTTGGTGATAGTGCTTTGATCTTAGAGATGCCTGGCTTGAGAACAAAAGTGGATTTGTAATGACCCAGTTGTCAGTGTGCTTGAAGCATCAATTTCTGCTCAAACAGCATAATGGTCATAATATTTTGTAGCTGCTGCTGACCAAATCCTAGGTCATTTTTCAGCTTTAAAAATAATGCATAATAATGACTGTTTTATAATGAATGCAGTGGGAAAATAAAATTTATTGATCAGTGCAGGTTTCTCAGAAGTCCAGCTGTTGCTGTGGATTTCTGGTTATTGTCTGCTGGCAGTGGCTAAGTACAAATTAAAAGTACTTTCCCACAAGTAGTGAACCCATATGCACAGCACATATTATAATGGTGTGTTTAAATATATGTTTTCCTTTATGTTTTTCTTCATAAAAAAAGACTCTACAGAGCACGTGACTGTCTTGTATATAGTGCCAGTTCATCCAGCTCGAGAGATTAGTCACAGAGAGATTATCCAGCCTACAGATGTCTATATACAGCCTAGGCTGCCCTGGCTGGCACTGCAGTGCTGGAAGCTTTGTGCTGGACTGGAATGCATGCTTTCCTTCTTCTTCTCTTTCAGCTCTCGTGATCCACCAAGATGGACCAGACCTTTTTAGCCATTGTATTTGGTCCCTGTGACAAGTGCTCCAAAGAGAAGCCCCTCAGGCCCGTTTCTGTCAAATCAGAACAACGCAGCTACTGCTCGCTATGTGTGGAAATGGTACGTCACTGATTTCAGCAGCCACAGTGTGGGCAGACTGCGAAAACGGGGGAATGTGTCACTGCTCTCTGGAGTTGGATTTTTCTGGACAGCAAATCAGCATTGCTAGGCCCATAGGCTGCCAGGCAAACACCTCTGCAGGCACCTGGTTTCCACAAAACTACAAGGGAGGTGGCCCCAGGGTTCCAGGATACTTTTTATGATTCTTGATTGGAAAATGGTCACGAGACTTTTACCCTAGGGTACCACACTTGCTGTGCAAATGTTGTGTGCCCATCTCTCCTCTGAAATACATGTGTGCTCTGCTCGGCCTATGATCTTGAGGGTTTCCCACTTGCCTTTGAAAGAACTTAACTACAACAACAACAAAATATTAAATCATCACAACAAAGTCATTCACTAGAGACAGGGGATATGACATTCACCTAGTCTGTCTCAGACACCAGTGAAGGGCTGTCACAACTCCTTCGTGCCCACATTTCCTACCGTGACCAGGTTGTCTCCTGGGCTATGTGCAGTACTTGGGTGAGAGCTGGAAGTTGCTACAAAGAGGATAAGATGGGGAAAAGTTGCAGAACAGTGGAATTTCTTTTGTTGGAGGCTTTCTAAGCTCCAGGAATTACCAGTGAGGTGATACCCCACTCTCCTGTTCATCCAGAGATGTCACAGTGGGGTTTTTTAAGGTGAAATACAGAGCTAAGGTCATGAACCTCTGTGGCTATTGAAGGGCTGGCCTCCAAAACTCCTTTTGTAAACTTCAGAATTTTGCAGTCCAGCTTGCAGTAGTTTTATTTTATCTTCCTAAACCATTGTGCATTATCAGTTGGAGAAGATATCCATCACTGTTTCCTCCCCAGAAGTGTTCTCTACCATGACTGAGCAGGGTCCAACAGTTTGTTGTATTTGAGTGTCAGATGAAATGATCTCTGCAGAAATGCTAAAAGGCTTAGCAAGCTGTGTTTATACAACACTGTCATACAGGCAGATGAGAGCACTGATTTGGAGATGTAGGTGGTACGTGTGTACAACTTACTGGCTGACACAGCACATTCTCATGCATTACTTTGTTTAGGGGAAATTTAGATGTAATGACTGCAAAACAAAAGACAGTCCCTTCCCAGTTTATTTGCTTCTCCCAACTTTGAAATTGCTGCTTTGTTCAGGTCCTTCTCGGCCAACAGGCCAACAGCCTTCTTGGCTATTTATTCAGTAAATTTTTGCATGACTTGATAAATGCATGCTGGAATTGCAGGAAACTGGCTGTTTGTTATTTACAGTTCCTGCAACTTTCTCCCTGTTATTGGCAGTATGGACGTCAGACTCTTAGCAGCTGGAACATCTGGTAGGTGGAAGCAGACTGAGACTTCAGGAAGAATTGAGTCAGTACCTAACAGCCTGTTAGGCTTCCTATTGGCACTGCAGGGGGGTCTGGGGCTTTCTGGTAGATCTGGCTTTAGCTTGCTTCATAATTTCTAAAAGATTTAAAAGCAAATATTCAGCATACAGAGAGTTCTTTGCACTAACACAGAAATACACATGAGTAGGGAAATTCCATCCTTGACTTTTACATTGTCTTTTTCAGAGCTGTGGGTATGCTTTGGCTTAAATCAAAATGCACAATATATCCTTTGCCACAGTTGTGTTTGTGGATGCACGTGCATATTGTGGTGTCTAACTGGCTGATCTGTCTGCAGCTCCCAAATGTGCCCAAGCCACTCCTAATTTCAGCCCAGCAGATACACACATGCATTTTCATCAGCCCATCTTGGTGATTTCCCCAAAAACAACATATGTCAAGGGATAACAGAATTAGAAAGTGCTGATTCCCAGTGTTGACATCATCCTACTTTAATTGTTTGCCTTTAGACAAAATAATCCTCTTCCTCTAGGGTTTCGCCTGCTTTGGAGTTTGGTGCTAATCAGTAGAAACTCAATGTTTGCTGGTTTAGTTTCACTACAAAATTAGCTTACAATTCGAAAAGAGATTAGCTGGTAAATTAGTGAGAAGGGAAACTTATTTTAAAGGCCTGACTTTTGAAGTAGGCAATGATTTGTTACACACTGTTAGATCCTTCATTAATTTCCTTCATTTTCCCAAGAGCAGGACCGACTTTCTTCCATGGATCCCCATCACTCATCACTGCAATCTGGTGTATTTGCCATGTGTGGCACTCGTTGAAGGAGTGCTATCCTATCATCTAAATTAATTCAGCCCTCGTTCATTTTATTTAAAGCTCCCAACTGGCCTTACTCTAACCTGTATTTTCGCATGGTTAGCTAATGACTGCATGGGCAGTTAAGCAGGAGTTGGTCAGATGAACTAAATACTTTTCTTTTTTAATATTTTTTCAAACCAATGAAATAGACATTATGTATCACACACTTCTACAGCTCAGTCTGTTCAGTAGAGGCTTCCCTGTCCCCTCATGGCTCTGCTGACCCCATCATCTCAGGATTAGTATCATGTATCAGCCTGCACATGTACAGTTCCCAAAGACTCTCACCTTCTGTGCTGTTCTTTGTAGACTTTTTAATCCCATTCCACAGGGCAGTGAGACTGTTCACATCAGTAAGGCAACAAACTGGTTTTTTCGATGTTAGAACTACGCCAACTGTCTGACACATAGGTGTTATCTATGCCAGATTCCTGAGAGCTGATGAGTTCCTATCAAGGCAAAGAAATTTCCTACACCTTTTGTTAGTGTGGAGAGGCCCAGAAGTTAAATCTATCAGGTGTCAGAAATAAGGCATTTGGTATAGATTAGAATCCTTCAAAAATGAAGTCTCTTCTTCAGAATCTTCCTCTGCTAGTCCCTCCAGGATGCAGCTGCAGTACTGAGTTTAATATAAGTAGGTTTAATTTTTCAGACCTGAAGATAACACATGGGAAGAAGCTTTCTGTCACTTTCCTGCTAAAAGATCTTTGGGTTTCTCAGGGATTTTTTTTTCCTGTTCTTTTTGTATTGCTTAAAAATACTCCTTGGCACAGTCTATGCTGGAAGGCATTTCCAATGTGCTGATTACTCTGGAGGGCTTTGAAGGATGTTCCTTTATCTAGCAGTGTGTGAACCCACAGCTTATACTGCCTACATTTCCTTTTGTGATTCTGAAACGATGAGTTCAGGGTTGCCTGCATGGCCATCAGGCTGGTTGGGTTAGGTCACACCAGTTTCTGTGGACAGTGAGAAGACTGGAAATAGGTCCCCACTGCATTTGATTATGGGGAAGTAACCTGGCTTCTGCCTGCAGAGCCACTGACTAAAAGGGACCAGACCAGGACCCGAGTTCAGCTCCAGAGTGATGGTGAAGAGCCTGTGCATCCCAGTTGGACAGCAGCACTGCTTCTAAACCCAGGGCGGGAAGGGACTTTTATTTTCCCTGAGACCCACACTTTGTCCAGGATGTGCCCAGAGTCCAAACAACAGCTGCAAACAAGCATTTTCTTATCTCCCTCTCCAATCCTGGCACGTCCCCAGGTTGAACAATAGCCACTGGATTGTCTGTTTTCTGGCTAAAGGGAGACAATGGGAGTCAATATGCACAGAGTTACTCCTTGTAAATCAAGGACAATTCTGTAATAAAAAAGGGACAATTTCAAGGAATTCCCAGGGAACAAAAAGCTATGTGCCAGAGTTCTTTCTTTGGAAGCATCAGCTGCTCCCTGTGCCCAGCATACATTCACATGAGCAGAAGCCAAAGAGCTGAGCCCCTGGGCTCACACCACACCAAAGTGGAGGGCTATTTATTCCCTCTTTGGGATTTTGGAACTGCTCTGATTCAAGAGATGGGAACGCCAGAGACACTAATATGCACACCTGAGAGTAGGATATACAAGGGCTAGCTTGTCTAAAGGAGAGAAATCAAAAGGAAAGGAACCCTGATAACACCAAATTTAAAAATCAGGAATTCAAAGCATAGTAGAGAGAAGAGTTTTCACCACTCCATCTGTCCTGCTGGCACAGGAACTGGGCCAGAGACATGCATAGCTGATTCTCCCAGTACCCCCTACCCATAGGAATATCAGGGAATGATGGAACTAAGATGCGACTTGGTAAGCCCGGACAAGATCTATCTTCCCAATCTGATATTTTAAAATGCCTTTGGGGTGACCAATGGCTTTTTTTTTTTTTTTTTTTTTCCCCCCCATTGTGCAAGTTGTACAAGCAAGTTTAGGTTTGCAGCAGAAAAAGCCATTGGCATATGTTTCTGGGGAAATGAAGCCTTGGGCTGTGAAGGGGGCCTGGGATGTGTGTAGGAGCGAGGCAGGAGGTGAGGCTGGTCCCAGCCTGCCTGGAGACCACTGGGATGCCGGAGTCGACTGGGCCGGGGATGCTGGAGCGGGCAGGATCGGGGATGCTGGAGCGGGCAGGATCGGGGATGCTGGAGCGGGCAAAATTGGGGATGCTGGAGCGGGCAGTATCGGGGATGCTGGAGCGGGCAAAATTGGGGATGCTGGAGCGGGCCGTGTCGGGGATGCTGGAGCAGGCAGGACAGGGGATGCTGGAGCGGGCAGGATCGGGGATGCTGGAGCGGGCAGGATCGGGGATGCTGGAGCGGGCAGGATCGGGGATGCTGGAGCGGGCAGGATCGGGGATGCTGGAGCAGCAGGACAGGGGATGGTGGAGCGGGCAGAGCCGGGGATCCNGGGGCCGCGCTGCCGGCGGCGGGGCTGGGGCCGGGCGGGGACCCTGCGATACCCTCGGTACGGCCCGGGATTCGCCCGCAGCCTTTGGGTGTAGTGTCAGGAGCCAGCGCGGACCCTAGCCCTGTGGAAGTTGATGGGAATTTGCTTTAATAAGGCCGGGATTTCACCCGAGGTGTGCAAGGGCTCAAAAAGGAGCATTGTTTCCCAAAACAGCTCCTCTGCCCCCCTTCCTCCGGAGAAGCAAGTAGCAGGGATGCAGTTGCTGATTCAGAGGTGCGGGTGAGTCAGTGCTGGAGCTGTCACTGTGTAACTCGCCGTTCTCAGCTGCAGCTTCAGGATGCGGGGATAACCCAAAGGAATGCGATGGACAGACCTCAGCCCGGCCCTCCCCCAGCCCCTTCCCCAGTCAGGAAAAAGCAACTCACCTTGTGTTAATGGAGCTTTTCAAATAGCTATTCACAAGTTCTGAGATACAAAAAATATCATCATTATTTCATTTTATAATTNGGACCATCCCCTGACCTTTTTTTTGTTTAGGTTTTTTTTTTTTTTTTTTTTTTTTTTTTTTTTTTTTTTTTTTTTTTTTTTTTTTTTTTTTAATTTTTTTTATTTTTTTTTTTGCTTTCGGTGGTGGTTTTTTTTTTTTAGGAAAACATGTAAGTTACTGTTTCCGTCTGAAATCACGTAGCTCACTCTGTTAGTAATATTAGTGGGTCATTAAAACTTTTCTTTCATGTGTTTGATGCCTTAAGCATTAAAAAGGAATCTGAGCTTGCATCTAGTGATATAGTTCTTAGTGTTTTGTAAGAATGAGAGACTGAAAACCACTTTTGATTTTCAGGTTGGGAAGGTTTATAATAAAAATATATATATTCTGGAATAGATAGAGCATTTTCTTGTCGAAGTTAGACAATCATCTTATATGAATGTCCTGTTAATCAGAATTGTTAAACAAACAGAGATGTCCTCGTTACAGAAACGTTACCATAAATCACCATATTCCTGTAGTATCATTTCTGTATCAGAAGTGGCAGGGTCTTTGTTTAACAGACCTCCTAAGCATATTCTTAAACCCATTTTTGCTCACAAAGTTTTACCTATGATTGCAGTGGTACTGTAACTGTGTGTGCCATTGATAGTCATGGGATATTCTTTGTCATATGTAAAATCTGTGGATTTCCATTGGAAAGCTGTGTTTGCAAAGCCATTCCAGCATTTCTAGGACAAAAATGTTATGCTGCTGTAGAACAATGCTCACTTATGATATTTTATATCATTGGTTCTGTATCAGAGCTTTTTTACACTTAAATTATTCGCAAGCACTATTTCTGCAGAGTCTGTAAGTTTCAGAATAAGGCATCATTTTTGGTTTCTGCTTGGTTGGTTGGTTTGGGATTTTTTTCCCCTAATCTAGAATTGTATCTTTTGCTTTTTTTTGCTTGGATCATGACTTTCCCTCTATGGTTCCCAAAACAAACAGCTGGCTGAAATAGGATTGCCCTTATTTGTTCAATTGATTCTGAACAGCAGCTCTCAAAAATGTGCATAGAAAAAGGAAATGCCAAACTTGCATTTGATTTGCAGTCTTATAATTTTAAGGAGTCAATTCAAGAGCTTAAATTTTAGATGTAGTAAAAGCTTGTTCTGTTTGTGTGGTCCATGAATTTTTAAGGCCAGAGAGACCATTAGACCCAAGTCAGAAAAGATCAAAGACCCAAGAGTATCTGCATCAATTCCACACCTCCTGTTCAGGCCAAACAATATTTTTAAGATAAATAGGCAGTTTTATCTGGACCTCTGTAAAACTACTCAAGCTATTTACTGGCTTTAGCTGATCTACTTGTCTGAGTGCATGTTTTTTGACTATCTTTGAACAATATCGGTGAATGCTTAAAAATAACTATCTGACTCTCTGTGCTAGGCGGGAGCAGGATTATTATGGCTGTGGTTGGAGATAAGTGTCCTCAGAGAATCAGTGAGACAATTTCAAAGAGTCTCAGCTGCGTGGACATAATGGAAACAGTTTGTCCATTGTCTGTGAAACATTTGTTTTTTCAGATATATTCTGGACACAAGCATCTTGCCAGCTGCC
>VYZR01116842.1:31521-42039 GCA_013400675.1 Oxylabes madagascariensis | reverse complement strand
TAATTCTCTGTACGTGCAGCCCCTTTCTCCTCTCCTTACGCCATCTCCATCCACCTCTTTTTTACTTATTTCTTCTCCCATGGTTGTCACAGCTGTTTAGCAGAGTTCATCTCAGACAGAAAGCTCTTTCAGACAGAAAATTCAGTGTCTTGCACTGTGAGTGCTTTACAGAAAGAGTGCCCAGAGGTGAGCTTTGGATTTGGGAGAAGGCTTATGATGGGCTGGTTCTGCTTTGAGTGCATAATAGTTCATCATATACAGAGAATCACAGAATCATTAGCGTTGCAAAACACCTCCAAGATGATTAAGATGAAATACCCCTGTGCCCACTGAATCATTTTGTGAAGTGCCACATCAACTCCTTCACATTCCTTCTCCACTGTAACAGTGGAACACATTGGACAATATATTAAACATTCTGCCTAAACTATCCCAAATGGAACCATGGACATATTTAAGTAGCCCTATAAATTGCCAGACAGCCAGCGCTGAGGAGACTCCCATATGTAACAAAGAGATTTCTCCTTTGGGTGCTGTCATGCCAGGGACTTGCACAACTTATGTGCCAACAATCAGCGTGAGCAAGAGGAGACTGAGACTCAGACACTGCTCTGGCAGATGAAAGGCTTTGCAAAAAAGTCCAGGCAAGAGCTGAGCTATGCAGGCCACGCCAGTATCTGCAGACATGGTTATTAAAGCTCCAGCAGCCTCCAGATCTCTTACCTAAAAGAAACAACAGTAAGAGGGTGCCAGGCAATTTGGGAATTTTCACTAGCACGACAAAACCAGGGTGAGTCAAGGTTGAAAGTGCAACCTTTCCTCTCAACACCAGGAGAATCCCCCACCTCCCAGTTCAGCAACAGGCTCCTTCATCCACTGGGCATTCAGCCAGTGCTATGCTCTGAGGATAATACATCAGATTTGCTTTTGGTGGCCTGTGTTCATTTCTGCGTCCCTTACACGTTAAAACTTGGGAAAACCTTGGTGAAACCAAGTGAATTTCCCACTACACCATCTGCTCGTCCTGCAGAGACTGAGAGTCTGGGTTGGATTCGTGGGAGGAAATGGTGAGAGGCTTGCAAAGCCAGCCTTGCATAACCTTGCTGACATCAAAGGCCTGCCAGGGTTTAAATCAGATCAAAATTTGACTGTGCAGCATTTGCACTAGAAACAATCAAAACTCAGATATCCTCAGAAGCAATTTTTGATTCATGCTTACATTTTAACCAAGAACTTTTCTCTGCAATTTCCCTTTATTTATTTTTTCTAAAGCAGACCAATTTAAGATAAGATTATTCATATTTAGTAAATCACTTTCTAGGTCTTCCAAAGCAACTGCTTAAAATGCCTGAGCCCTTGCAGGGAACACCAGAATATTAAACATCTGACATGTTCAGTGAAGCATTTCTATAGAGAATTAAGAATAGATAAGAAGGGTATGAGGAAAGAGGATGAAGTGTAACCAGCAGGAGGGAGGAAAACCCAACCTACTACTTGCTGGGTTTTTTGAGAGTCAAATAACTGGCCTGAATGAAACCACAAATACCTGTTCACTGTGTTACGTTTTGCATCCTGAATAATACATACACCTCTCCTGTGTACTGAAAAAAAAAAAACCTCACTGGAGCTGTCATGGTTACTGTGCAGATGGAGAGCGTCAGGATTAAATGACATCTTTAGGTTACACCTGGAAAACATGCAGAGGTGGAGCTTGTAAGGGAAATAGTTTTGTATTTTAGCTGTTGTCCCAACTCAAGAAGAGCATGGAGTGCATCTAGAGGATGTTTCACTGTCTGCAGAGGGAGACAGGTCCTAGCAGAGACTGCCAACCTAACACAAATATCACAACAGCTCCCAGCCTCTGGATTTGCAGGACAGGCTGCATTAAGGCACGCACTGAAAAGAAAATCACAGCATGTGTGTAAAGGTAAAGACATAGTATTACAAAATAGAAGTATATGTACTTTAGAGGAGCTGAAGTGACCGATACCCCACAGGATTAAAAGAATAGTTTGATTACTCGGGGTCACTTTCTGCACTGACAGGAGTTCAAAAATGCCTTTGTTCCTAGTCAACTGGCTAAGACAAATTTATTCAGATGGAACAGATATGAACAGCCACAAGGATTAATTACAACATAATTAATTAATGGTAACGTCTGGATGAAATGATAAACCAGTGGAAAGCTTAAAAAAAACCCCTAAACTGTGATACAGATCCTTGGTAACCAGATCCATTTATTACCATTAGCACCCAGGGCCAGCATTGCTGTTTCTCTCTCTGCCATATAAAGTTATAATTAATTATGCAGCGCAGCCGTCGACACCTGAGATCGATTCCCAATTCTGCTCTTCCAGGACCAGACTCCGTGAGAGGAGAGAACTTTGGAGACACCTGATACTGCCTCAGCATCTGCTACCTTGGCACAGTGTGTGCTAGCACACAGTGATCCCCTTCCCTGACACGGTACAGACACAGGAAAAACGGGGAGAAAAAGGTGCATTTAATAAAAAAAAAAAAATAAAAATGCAGCACTTCAGAGTTGATCATGTGTATTTTGTGGGTAAAACCAGCAAGGCACAAGGAGCTCACAGTCTCGTGGCAAATTCTCTTGTGCCCTACTTTTAGCAGGAGCTTCCTTTTTGGATTGCAAAGTTCCTGGAGTTTGTCAGACAGATGTGAGCAGGTTGTGCTGCACAGCACTGCCTTTCTGCAGGGGGAGATCCAACTTTCACCTCAGTCCCCAAAAGGAATAATAATGAAAGGGCTGCGAGATTAAACCAGTCCAAAATGATAATGAACTGCAGGTTTGTTTTGAACGGAGCCCACTCTTAAATGGTGTCCCCTCAACTGAGTGACTCAGGGGATTGGTTTGGAATCAGGAATGGTTTGAATTGCTACGTTCTGGATTTCATTATTCCCCTCTGGGCAAGTGGATGTGTTTCAGAGCCTGAAACTTCATTTGGAGAAATCCTGCTATAGCTGGAAAAGCAGGAATCAAACCAACCAGGATGGGATACATACTCTGAGTCAGCATTCAAATTCCTGTTCCACTGCAGCATTTACTGAGTCTGGAAAGAACTAGAGGAAATAAAAAAAGAGACAAGAGGCTCTCCTTACACTGCCGGCAGCATACAGCCATGTGTGTGCTATAGGAAACAGTCCTGGGCTCCACTTTTCAGAGAGTTTCTTTTCTACATGAAGCAGCTCATTGTATAATATCACAATTCTATTCCTGTTCCTGGTTTACTCTGTGCCTCACCTTCCTACCAGCTGGTGGCTGCAACTGCTGCTATCTCATCTGCTGGGGAGAGGCGAGTGTTTTGCCTTTTGACAGGAGACTTGTCGCTGCAAGTCTGATATATTTAACATTCTTTCTACCTGGTTCATTTACTAACACACAATAATTAGCTTCCAGAAACAATTGGCGGGGCTCAAAGGACTCCTCCACTGAGATTTGTAACCAGAGTGTTGAGTCTGAGCAAACACAAAGAAAAAAAAAAAAAAAAAGAAAAAAAGGCAGAGCATGTGTTCAAGATGAGACTTGAAGCAAAAGCCTCAGCCTAGTGCTGAACCCCAGGTGATAATACTGAAGGAATGCACAGAAGCAGAAGGTTAAATCTGCAGCACCAGCGGACTCAAATGTGATTGCAATTATGGGGAAGATGTGCTTCTGCTCCTCACAACTCTTCTTTCTCTTGGCTCACTCCCATCAAGAGTCATAGAGGTTTTATGGGCAACTCATATTTGAGACCAAAAATTAATGGAGATACTGACCACACGCATAGAATACATTAAAGTAATTCGATTTAAAGAACAACTATTAGTGCTTTCCTTTCTCCAGCTACCTGCCTAACCAAGAAATACTCAGGAGACAGCAATTAAATCACAATTTGTTGATCCTTAAGGACTAAAAGTAAATAGACCTATGTCATAGAATCATAGAACTCTAGAATGGTTTGGCTTGGAAGGAACCTTAATATATCACTGTAGTTCCATGCCCTGCCTTGGGCAGGGACACCCTCTACTACACCAGGCTACTCAGAGACCAATCCAGCCTGGTCCTGAACACTTCCAGGTATAGGGATGTGCGTCATTTAAAATAGAAGGGTGTAGAAAAGTATCTGTTTTGGGAGGGGGGGACACAGAAAGAACATTCTCAAGTGCTCAAAGGCAGAGGTGGGAAAACGAGGTGGCGAGACAACCCCCAGGTCGCGATTTATACAGTAGAAGGCCAAACTAAAACAAAAACTCTGGTTCAAAGGGATCAGCACTGGGGCAGGTTCAAAGGAGAGATTTCAAAAAGTTCAGGCAAGGACAGATCCTGGTCAGGTAGAGCTGTCAGTGCTGCTGGTGGAGCTTGACTTGGAAGACAAAAGTTAAGATGATCCAAAGGTTCAAAGAACAGATTAAGAAGCAAAAGATCTTGGTCTTCCCTCCACCTCAGACATGGTTTCATCTCCCACTCCATCACAACTTGCTGAATTGTCAAAACTCCTTCCATACAGCACCTTACACTGAAAACAGTAATTGGCCCTTGAGAAGCAAGAAATTCAGGATCTGGCTTTGTCTTTGTCTGGCACTTCATATTTTCATTTGTGAAGTAGAGGCAATAAACATCTCTGTTACTTCAAAGCACTGAAGGGCTTTGAGCTCCTCCTCACAGAGAAAACAGTAGGTACAGTTATGATCTGCTATGTGATCATTTCAGGAACAGCACAAGCTTTGCTCTCCCAGATTTACAGATCCTTTACAGACCATTCATTTTATTTTTTGTGTTATGACTGAAGGAGCTGATGACTAACTTGCTGAATATAGAAATGCTACTGTACTCCTCAGAGTATTCCTTCCTGCATCACTTTCCCCACCCAGAGACATATGTTAGTAGTTAGAATCAGCTTGCTGAAGCTCCAAATTTGACAGAGGAGGGAGGAAAATGGGAGTATTTCTGTTCAGAACAAAACAGGATTCCTAAAAAGACTGCTCTTGTCTCTCTAGCTACATATACAGACACACTTCTTCCCTCTAGATGAAATTTTTAGTTTAGGCCAAGGAACTTCTAACCAGCTGAAGCAATAAATAATTGCACTGGCCCTCTTAATGTATATCTGTCCCTGAATAAAAATAATGACTAAACAACGAAAGAACTCAGATTTTGGTAATGCACACACACGGTGCATTCATATGGATCAGAGGGAGTTATCCCTTAGAATATCCTGATGACCCACAAGGATCATCAACGTCCAGCTCCAGACGACAACATAAGCACAGTAACTATTGTAGCTTACCCTGTGTTTGTTTGATGCAGTGGAATCATCACTGGAAGGTTGAGCCCTGTATCTGAAGCAGAGCAGCATTTCCTAGCAGAATTTTCGAGGAGGAATGGGGAGCAGTAAACAGAAAGGGACAATGCTAGCAGCAGGTTTGCCAATGTCCAAAAGACAACAGAAAAAGTTTTCCTGCTCCTTACTTCTCTCCTGCCAGAGAGATGAAGAGGGCAGAAGGTAAGGGAGCAAGCAGAGGAAAGAGCCACTGACCACCCCAAGCCAAGGCCAGGGACATAGAGAGCCTAGGAGGCAAAGAAGGAGGAAGCATGGCTGGTGACAAACACGTCACCCAGGCAGGGAATTCCACCTGTGAAGAGCTCATTCCAGCTGTCATCACTGTGACAGATGAAAAAACCCCAGCGCTCCCAAGCAGCAGAGGCCACAGCCAGCCCTGTGTGTCCCTACACATCCCTGGGGAGCCGTGAGCCGGTGGGAAGCGATGCCGAAGCGGTGCCCACGGTGCGAGGGGCTCCTATCCCAGCCCTGCCTCAGCAGCACAAAACCCCCGGCAGAGCTGGCACCCAGCCCACGGAGCACTCACTCAGCCGATTCCATTTGCGTTATCACCAAACCACAACACAGAACCAGTGGGACAGCCAAGCTGCCCTTCGTTATCAGGGCATTTCTCTTCGGAGCAGTGTCAGTGACGGGCTGCAGGGCGCACAGGCAGGCAGGGAGCGGATAAGGGAAGCTGGAACAGCCTGGATACGTCAGGCACTCCGCTCCCGCTTCCAGAACTGGGCCTGGGAATAGAATTGTCACCCTGGCTTTAATTTGCGCACTAGACTTTCCCCCTGGGAAGCAGCGAGGATGAAGGGAAGAGCTGAACAAACCCAAAAATACTACAGGCTTTTCAAATGTTCAATTTTCGGTTCTTAAGTTAACCAGAATTACAGCAGTACTCTGGAAACTTTTTCATGGCATGTGTATTTTTGTTGTGAAAGAATTGAGCAAATACACTCAGCTCCAGCTCACGAGTTTTCCCACATTTAGTGAAGTGCTTGGCAGCACTCAAAATGATAAAAATGCTGCTGTTCGTGTTCCTGTGTTGGAGTTGCCCAGCACAGGAACAGCAGGGGAATTCTTGGGAGTTTCAGCAACATAATCTCGCTGTTTTCATTCCACCAGGACTGATTCCTGAAAAAACCCAGTCATCTCCAAGTTAATGCCCCAAACCAGAAGTATCCTAAGAAAATAACCTAAGAAAAGGTTGAAATCCCACACCCCCATCTCCCTGGATTTTAGACCCTCCATCTGAGATGCCCTGAAGTTTCATACTGTAAATACAATATCCTGCTAACCACAAATCACGACCACATTGTTAAGAATTGCTCTGCCATGGCTGAGGCTTGGTCTGGCAGAAAGCTGTAGATAAGTCATGAACTGCTGACACGGAAAGGGAATGGAACTGAAATTCCATTCCTGGACTATTACAGGTTGGGAATAAAACCCTGGAAGTTTTGTTCATCAGTACAGGGAATGGAGCTTGGCAGATTCTCATGTGCTTATCACAGATGTAAAAAAATTAATTTTGTGTTGACCCTTCAGACTTTTTCCCCCCAGAAATTTGAATGGTCCTAGTTAACTCACTTCAGCATTTCCCACGCAATATGATTACAGCTTCATAGCTGTCATTGCTCACATGTGGTTTCCAACGTGCTGTTTTGTTTACAAAGGACAATTTGATCCAGCTTGCAGATCAAACCCAGTGTGTGGCAAGTTAAAAGCCGTGAGTGTTTAGGCTGACTTCTTCCTTATTCTACAGAACAGAGCTCAGGATTTGGCTGGTCTAAATAAAATGCCCAGAGTGGTCTGATTTTAGGACTGCAGCTTATTTAGCTGGCAGAAATACTGATTTTTTTTTGCTGATACTGTTTTCAGCTGACTGCTGAGCACTGCAGAGATGCTCGTGATAAGTCTAAACAAGTTAATCACTAGGAGTGCAGTAATTGCTATAGCACAGCACTAAATATGGGTTAATATGCCCTGCTAGGACTCCAGGATAAATCTGCCTGCAAGGAACTCCAGGGCACCCCAGCTGTCCTTCCTCAAATATTCAGGTCAACTCTGCTGTGTGCTGCACCATAGGAACACCTGGAATCTGAGAGAAAGAAAAATATTTAAGAAGGGGGAAAGATGTTCAGAATTAACTGGGAAGTTAACTGAAGTAGAAAACCTCCAGGAAAATTAGTTTTTCTCTGTAGCTTCTAATAGCTTTTCTTACAATTACAGATCAGAAGGACCTTGAAAGCCAGGGACAGTGTTTTGGGGTTTGTGAACTGTAGTCTATACATGGAGAATGAGTTAAGGAGCTGTATTCCACTCTTGGGTACTCCAAGGTAGACAGCAACAGAAAAGGGGGGAATATCCAGGGCTGTGGCCCTTCAGGACTGACTTCTGAGTCAGTCTAGATCCAGATTACTCTACAAATTTTATGACAGAGAGGGAAAGCTTCTTTGTGAGCTCCTACAGCATCTCTCTGATTTGAGCTCCAGGGCATTACTGCTGTATCAATCGTCTCTCAAATTATAGTAATTGGAACAGACAAAACTCACTGGGTTTCATCTTTATCTCAGCTCAGGATTTCTCTTCTGTTGAGGAGACTTTTATGTTTTTAACAATGGGGTTTTCAGTGTTTTCCTGCAAGTCTGCTTGACAGAGCAAGCCATCCACTGTCAGGAAATCCTTTGGTATTCAACTTGAAGTTCCCTTTTGCATCCTCTTTCCTCTGCCAATTACCTCTCCAGAGCGCACTAAGCAAATCCTTCACCATTTACATCTTTCAAATAATATGGCATAATTAACTCCAGGGGAACAGCTTTCACCAAACTACCTGTATTTATCTCTTTTAATCTTGTGCTATTAATTTAACCCCTCCAGCCAGTCCCTGAGTTGTTTGGTTTGCTCCCCTGTGAGCTCCTGCCAATTTGTGAGCTCTTTTCTGATGACTCAAATGCATAAAGCTCACAGCAATGTGGTAGGTGTGGTCTGTGCTTGAGCCACAGGCAGAGATCTCCATGGTTAAAGTCCATTCTGAACCATGAAGGATGACAGCACATTAGAATACTTTGGAAGTGGAAGCTAATTCCCACATGTCTCTCTGAGAGGGGAAGTGTCTGACCTGTTCTAGACATTAGAAACAACAAAACTTTTTACCTCTGGCCACAAAGGGAGAGTCAGCACGAAAACAGCGCCTGAAATTCAGCATTTCACCATTAGTCTTTGTCTTTAGACCATTTCCAGTGGTCCATAAAAGAAACTGAGGGAGCTCCAGAAAAAAAATCTGCAGAAAGACATGAATTTAGCCCCAGTTGTCCTGTAATTCTGCTTCTGGCACTCTGGTCATGCATTATTGTATTGGCTCTGCTGTCATTGTGCTTCCCAGGTTCTGTTTTGATACTTGACTTGCCTCCCTCATTCTCATCCATCTGAAACTGGAGTCTGAACCTCCAACCCTCCGGAGCCCAATCCACTTCATCTTTGAAGCCAAATGTCAAAATACAGAACATCAAAGCACCAGCCCAAGAGCATACCACACCTCGGAAAAGCCACAAATGCCTCTCCAAAACTACAAGTCAGAGGTGCAGATCTGTAAGCAGGACTGAACATAAAGCAGTTCAGTGCAGGATCCCTCTGTTTGGGGGGGGGGAAACCCTGTAACTTTATGAAGTGTTGGCACCACTCGACTCGTGCTTCATACATTTCAGCAGCGCTGTGTTGTTGTTGGTCTTGACAGACCGAGCAATGCCAAGTCCTCAGGGAGCGCTGCAAGGAAACTGCTGCATGCCTGGCTGGCGAAGGAGCAGCTGTAGACTGAGACCAGAGACTAAAGAGAACGTGTTTCAGCTTGATTTTTGTTTTTTAAAGCCATTTCTACACCTTCTACAAGCAGCTTGTTTCCTTTGCACTCTCACTCACGCTCCGAGTACAGCTCTTTTTGGTGCCTGAGTTTTTTTTGGGCCACGATTTCTTCTGTAATCTGTCTTCTTTCCAAAGTTTGGCAGAATTTTCTAAAAACAATACAAATACCACAGTCTGTCTCACCATGTTAGTGGCAGCTGCAGATGATTCTGGTTTAATATACCTTTGATCTGCTAAATAGATGAGCATATCTACATGCTTGATAACTAATTTTATTCAAATTCAGTGTTTGAATAATCTGAAGCAGTCCATAAGGCACGTGTGCACTTCACAGCCCCTGCCTATACAAATTTGGGAGCTCATACAAGATTTAAGGCTTCCAAAGCCAGCACTTCTCCAGTCACACTCCCTTCCAAAACTCCTCTGAAGGTGGAGAGACACCAAAATGTGGGACTCACACAGTGCTGACTCTGTTCTCAGCACAGTTTTGCACTGACTGTGGAAAAAGTCTGGACCTTCCTCCAGCACTACGCATAGAAAGCTGTAAGAAAAAGAAAATAAATGGGAGGAGGTGCTTGAGAGATCCTGCAGGAAAATATCTCCCAGAAAGGCAGACTCTCCTGATGAGACAGCATTTCCAACCCAGGCAAAAACAAGACTCTTGTACAGACATGTAAATTGGAGCATAAGTGATAAATATTTTCAATTCTGCTTCCTCCCAGGTAATCACTAGGCCTGTACCCAAACAAGGAAGACCTGAGGTGAGATTCCATTTCTCCTGGAACCTAACCTTTCCCTGGGAACTCTGCTTCACAAACTCAAACACAATGCCTCTATTCATTAACCTCTCTTACTTGCTTTCCTTGAGGGGTCCATTCCCTGCTCAGCCCTTTCCTCCAATTCCCCTCCTCTTCCCTTCACTGTCCTTCCATGAGCCACGTTCCTTCCACTCTGTGATCCCTGCAATACAGATTTGATGTGCTTGGCGTAGAGGGCCGGTGTCTGTTTAGATTAAAACCATGTTGTAATTTTGAGGGAAAACATACAAAGCCACGGCTGAGCGCGACGGGGGGAAACTATTCCCAGTTTTGGAAGCTGCAGGATGTCCCTCCTGGGAGCAGCCCAGCCTCGTGTTTATTACTTTAACCAAAAAGAGGGGAAATGGCTGAGGTTTTGCTGGGCTTTCCGCTCCGCACTTACAGAGGCCAGGGCTCATCCACCCCCCCAGCTAGCCGGGGTGAGCATTTTACACATGCTCTCATTCCTACTTAATGGCTCTTCCATCCTTTCAAATAACCCTCTCCACTCTGGCAAGCATATGATTTATGGG
>VYZR01116836.1:1019-12878 GCA_013400675.1 Oxylabes madagascariensis | reverse complement strand
GGTAGGGCCTGGCTGAGGGGGCAGGTGAGGGATGAACTGGACTGGTGCGTGCACTGGTGATGGAGTGTGCCCATGCTCCAGCAGCTGCATTTCCCCCCAGTTTACCAGGACATCTGAGGCTTCCTGCTATCACTTCACCTAACACACTCTTCTAGCCCAGCAGTATAAATTCAGTGTCTCAAGAGCCTGTTTTTACCCTAATTTACCTTTTTGGGCTTGTCAGCAAGCAAGGGCTCTGTATGGTCAACTCCTGCATTACTCTGTATCCCCTGTCATTTACTTCTTTCCTGTAATTCTTCAGGAAGCCCTCACCCTCCTGTGAAGATACTCTTTCTCAGAGTACAAATTGACATCTATTTTTAGGAACCAGGTGTGGGAAACAAAATACAAGTTGTACTTCAACTCTAAGTGAAAGTCAGTATTCCAAGAATAACTGTGTTTATGTATGGGACTCTGTTTACTTGCAGTAACATTGTGAAGAATCAGGTATTCTAATTGACACATTCACTGTGGCATGTCTAGCGTTTGTAAGTGTCAGCCCTTGGGATGTCAGTCATAGTTGTGAGGCACCACATTTATATCTAGGATTGACTTAGTCCTTCTCCTCAAGCCCTTGACCATCTCATAACATTCAGCTCTTCAGCTGAGAGTTGGGGGTTCTCAGTAANCGAGAGAAGCACCTGCACTAAACTAATTCCTGCTAATTGCCTCCTAGGGCTGCTCAAGAAAAACCACCTTCAAAAGTCAGCTCCACCAAGAAAAAAAAAATTCCACAGCACTAAGGACACCCAAACATGAAATTTGTATTCACTGGCAACAACAGTCACTGTTAGATCACCCACCTCTCCTCACTTCTGGCGTGTCACAGCCAATCAAGGGGCTGCTCAAAGCTTGGTGCTCTGGCAGTGGATTTTCTGCTGCCTGTATTTTTCCCTTGTTGTGCACAGGGGACTGCTGTGGGAATGCAATCAGAACGTGTTTCAGGGAATACTGCCAGGGCAGCCAGTTTTCTCTTCACTTGTTGCAGCTCTGTGAGCACAATCATCGTCTCTGTGTATATGTGGAAAAGAAGTCTGACAGAAAACCTACAGTGATAAAACAAAGGAATTCGCAAAAGGCAGAAAATTCAGAGCTCATATTGGCCATCCCTGTGCAGCTCAGAGAGCCAGACTAGCTCAGCTAGTGCTGGGGGATTTCAGCCATACAAGGAAGTTCAAATGCTCTCTCAGCAGATGCCTGCTGTTTGGAGAGTCTCCACCCAAATGCTTGCCCACCGAGTAGTTAAATTTGACAAGCAGCTTTCGTTCCTATTTCTGTGTTGCTTTTCATCAGCTTAGTGTGTATCCCTCTTGTTGCTGTACTGTCATGTTTTGATAACTTCATTTCTTTAGCCTGCCTGTCCCTCTGTTCTTCGCTCTGTTTCCCAAATTCCTTCTCAACACATTTTGTAGCACTAGAGAAATGTTTTAATTTCCATAGGACTCTGCTGCTCTCTGCTCACCAAAGGAGCATCTGAGCAGATTCTCTCTTGTATCAGCTGCTGAAGTTTGTTTATTCTGCACCCAGGAGAGGTAAAAACAGAAATGAGTAGGATTTTCCATGTCTTCTGAAAAAGTTTAGTTTGAATGTCAATTTCATGCAATTTTGTCTTAATTTATCTGAGACTGTAAGTCCCACTTTTGCTTCTTTCGGATGTTACTAATTCTCAACATGGGCTGCAGTAAGACTGATAGTGTAAGAACCTGAATTCTCTACAGTAAAATTCGTAGCTTATCATATTCAATAATAAGAAAGTAAGTTGTAAAGTTTAAACAATTTCTCTAAACTCGTAGTGAAATAAAGCTATGGTGGAAGACCATAAAATGCATAAAGATAATACAATATTTAATATCTTCCATCCTACTGGACTAAATTTGTTCATGAGGTTTAGATCTAAATGCCATCCTGTCCTGGGTGGGACAAGTCAACTCTTTTCCTACGACACCATATATATAATAATGGAAGAATCTTTCTGATCTAAATGAATTTGAAACTTAGCAAGAACATAATTACCATGTACCCAGCCATGTGCGCTCCTGTGATTTGATCCAAGATCAATTTCCCAGAGGAAATGAAAATTCATGGATTAACATACAGACATGCAGACAAACACACATGCTACAAAGGCTAGATCTCTGCAAATAACTTGTTTCCCTCTCAAAGTGCAAACAAGCTGTAAAAAAGAATACTCTGGAGTCAAAGAAATCAAACAATGTTAAGGTTAAGATGGCACTAAAAAGAGATACTTTAGTTAAAACAATAGAAAACATTTCTATGTGACTTCATCATGATTAAATTCGCTTCCAACTAAACTTTAAGACTGGTCTGAAAAGGAAGTTCTATTTGGAATTTCTTCTGACTAAAACAACTTAATTGTAATCAGCATTTCAGTCAATGTGAACTTCTGCTTCTTGAATGAAGAATTAATAAAAATAATCTCTGTTCATGTTGTAATCAAATGGCAAAACATGACCAAATATCACCCACACATAAAGGGGGGCAAGGAAAACTTCTGAGTGTTCTAACCAGAGGATTTTAATGTAGGGTTTTGGGGAAATGAAAGTACTGATAATCACTTCAACATTGTAAATAACCTCCTTGAAAGCAGATGTCAGTTAAACAGAGATTGTTGATTTAATCAGAAAAATAATTGTTACTTTAAAGACATTTTTGGTATTAAAAAGGAGGAGGAAAAAAAAAGCAAATAAGTTTAGGTACAAGTTTTCAGAGAAAAATTCAATGCTTCCATTTTTGATAAAGTTGTAATTCCAGAGGAGAGAGGTAACAGTCCACAAAAAAATGATGCTTGAAAACAAATTTCTTGTTGAAAAATTGCTTCGATTATTTTTTTTTTCTTAAGAGTTCTGAGCTGCTTTGGTAGAAATAGCTATGTTCAAAATATGTGATACAGTAAAAAACCCTAGAATTCTGACAACAAAAAAAATACTGAAAGATGTTGATTTACGAAAAGCTATATAAAATTCTCTTCCTTTGAAAAATTACGGCCAGCTGTATTTAGTATGCCTTAATTATGCATTTGATCCAGAATGTCATTCATCCTGCTTTCCCCAGCTGATTTCTGACTGAGCATCTCAATGGTAACTGGGTCAGCTATATTTTTGGTGTGAATTGAAAGCGAGAATAAGTTTTGATCCCCAAGGAAAATTTGGAATGTATTTGGTTTTGGCTGTGAGAAGAAGTTCGAGGTGAAGGAATCAAGCGTGCAAGCATATAAAAATTTATTTGTAGTGGAAGAATTTATACAGGGCAAGATAAAATGATTTGCATTGCTGCTCTGCATGTAAACACTCCGCGTTTTGAGGAACCATCTTGCTGTTAGCAACCCTTGGGAACATATTCCAATACATGGGCAGCATTCAGAGAAAATTCAATGCAAAAAAAGTTGATGTCGCAAACTACTGGTTACTGCTTTGAAATTCCCTCTCCCATGCCCAAGATTTGAAAACTTTCACACCAGAGCCTTGCCTGCATTAGTGAGGAGGAAGATCCCTCTCCAAGACATGGTTATTTCTTCCCACATCTTGCCAGAGGATAACAAGACAAAGTAATGGAGCTGAACAGGCCTCCAGCAAGACAAACAGAAAAGCAAAAGTCAGAGAGGTCTAATCACACTGTTATTTTTGATGGATTATTGATTTAGTCTTGCATTTTAATCCTTGCCTGTTTGGGAACAAGATCAATTTAAAATAAGGAAACAGTTAAAAAATATAACATTTTGAAGAGATTTTATCTTTTTCCTCTTCCCTTATATCCTCAAATTATTTTCACTGGAGTGTGCACCCAAGGACTGTCAAGTGGCCAGGCCCCAGGCATTATTCTGGGGAATACTTTTGTTAGAAGCATGAAGTTTTATTACCTGAACTGTGAACTCAAGTAAGCTCTGGTTCTCACTTGGGTGGACATTAAGTGTGAGCTGGATGAGTACAATCTGTTTTTTGGCCCTTTTGAGGAGCTTGTAGCTCCCCAGAGCTGTGAGGTTCTCCTGCAGCCCATGGGATGCTTTGGGGAGAGATTTCCCTGCTGCTGGTGCTGTGGTGATCATACGTGGGTTCATCTCACCAGAGGAGCAGAACTTTCTCTTTTGTGATTATCTTTGTCATCATCAGTTCAGGCTTATAAATTTATGCTGGCTTGTGAGTGTTCATTAAGCCTTAGCTGGCTGCTTTGAGAGATTATTATTTCGCACACACCTAATTGTGAGGTGAATCTGTTCCTCTTGGTCCCTCAAGATTTCACTGATGGTCACTTTGGCCCTTTCAAAACAAAGAGTTGAGCATGGCACTGTAAGATAGTTCACACCTCTTATTGCAATTCACCCAAATGAAACCAGAAAATGTAACAAATCCATATAAACTGTGAGGAAAGAGGGAAATGTCTGAGTGACATTGGCCCCAAAGAGCCCTTTGTTTGGAAATTTCTGATTTTGCCATTTCTGCCCGCTTACATAAGCTGGGTGACACTGCTGCAGAACAGACAAAGCATCTGTCTTGGATATTTTTAAAATGCCAATTTTGGAAAAGTGTGATTAGTTGTTTATGGATTTTTATAAGTAGAAAGGCTGGATGTGAGTCACTGGCTGGGCTGTCCCAATCCTGCAGGTGTTTGGGAACAGACAGGATGTTTTCCATCTCTGCTGCTGAATGAGGGGTGTTGAGGGATGGCTTTGCTGAAGGAGTCTCTACAAGTGCTGTCTCCTGGGATGCCTTTGCTCTGGGGCCCTGTGTCAATAGCAGGATTGCACTTGTGCTTGTCCTGGCAGCATGGCTGTGATGCCAGCTGGGCAGTGAGAAACATCTCCTTTAAATTCAACTTCTTTCCGTTTCCTTAGCAGGGCAGCACAGCATCTCAGCTGGGAGTGCAGTTCCTCCTCTGACATCCCTACTCCCCTCATGTGTGCATCCTTGTGCAGCCATGGAGCTGCCAGCTATGAGATGGCACAGCCCTGGAATAGATGCTCATGCATGAAATCTGCCAGCAGAAACTGCAACCATATGTAATTTACAAATAGATAACGATGCTTTTACCACCCTGCATCCATTCTCACCCTGGTGCCTCCTGAAAGGGGTTAACAACTTGGTTAACTTGAGGATATAAAGGAAGAGGAAAAAGAGAAAATCTCTTCAAAATGTTATATTTTTTAACTGTTTCCTTGGTTAACAACTTCTTCTGGAGCTTGGAGGGTGAATGCCTCTTACAGCAGCCCTGGAAGGACAGACCTACCTCTGCAAAGAGTGTGATGATACTGCTGGGGCCATTGCACAAGCCTGACTGGATGAGGTGTGAGCCTAACCCAGGGGCTGAGAGCACGGTGACCCTGGCTGTGCCTGGGCTGCACAAAGGACAGCCAAGGAACAGCTCCCAACTGCTGTGGGTGTGCTGCACTTGTGAGGAGATGTGAACCTTTTTTAAGCAAAATGCTCTGTGGATTAGTGCTGAATTTATTAAATTGTTTTATCCTCCCAAGTAAAAAATCAGTTTAAAATCCAAAAGGTTTTGTTTTGACACATTCTAAATGTTTTGACACACATAATTTTAAAAGCTGAAAACCACAGAGTTTGGATAGCAGCTTTCACTTGATCACCATATGCAGTTTCTCTACTTTCCCATTAAAAAGCCAATTGATCAAAAAAAAAGTTTCATATTAACCTAAAATACTTTCTTCCCTGTATTCCCTAGTTTGGTAAATGAACAAAAATCACTATTATTTCCATTGTGAGGTCTTAGTTTAATGCCCGTTTTCCTCTTAAAGATGATACCTTGGAACTTTGTCATCTGCCATGCTCAGAGAGCTGGCATTATAAACTTTTCAGAAGGTATTACAGAATCCACACTGGAGACACATATTTATTAGGAAAACCGCTACCTTGTCAGCATAATGTGGGAGTGTATAGTGAGAAGTTTATATTGTAAGGAAGCCCAAAGACCATTGAGAGGGCTTATTGCTGTTTTACACCAACAACATAGACATAGACTCCCGAGATCAGAAGGCTAGAAAAATGAATCTTTTATTTTGGGATGTGTCTCCCTTTTTTCCAACTTTACACAGACCAATTTGATTGGTGAAACAAAGGCAAACCTCTTCAATCACATTGGTTAAAACAGATGTTCATCAAGAAACCTCTCCTGTGAGAAAGAATGGATAACATAGGTACAGTTACAAAAACATTTCTCTTGTTTACAGAAAATCACCTGGGAAAAGAATTACCAGAAACTAAAACATCTCAGGCATGAAATCAGGGCTTCGAGGGCTGAGGAAGTGTATGTGTGTTCTGAGTATTTTAATGTGGGTAGAGGTGAACAGTCAATGTTGGTGAAGAACTGTGGCAAAGTAGATAAGTCCAGTGGAGATTTCTCCTGCTGTTGTACTCTTGACAGGGAGAGGAGACAAAGGATTAAACAATTCTTTACTTCAATAGCTGAGCCTAATTTCACAGCTTCTAAAACATCTTCATAGTGCATGTACTGTGCGTTCAGCCACGAGTGCAATTCTGTTATTAAAATGCAACTCCAAAGCACCTGGCAGTTACAGGGCTGCATTGCTCACTTTTTCTGAAACTCTTAAGGGCCCTTCTGATGTTGAGGGTTTTTTCCCTTAAGAATTTAAAAAAGATTCCAAGGAATGCTGAGTTTATCAAAAGCTGGTGGGATTTTTGGGCTCTCAATCACCAAAGTGCTTGCTGTAAGTTTGTTCCTTGCCAATATCCAAACTCCAGGGCATAAAAGTGAGCCCAAAGTCAGTAATGAGGAGATAGAGAAAATGAATATGCATTTGATCACTTTTTTACTATCCCTTTCTTTTATCCTGCCCTTGGTAAACCATTTTTTGGTTCTTCTGTGGATCCAGTTAATGAGTCTTTGTACATTTGAAGTTTGCAATGTTGCGCCTTCAATGGCTGTAGAACAAATTGAGTTCTTCAGGTGTGAAGCTGAAGGGAGTAAGCAAGTGGTGTGTGTGCCTCAGAAACAAGCAGTCAAGTCCAGCTTCTCTTAAGAAAAGCAAAAACTGGACAGGTTTTTTTCTTCCACTTTCCACCATTTTTTTTTTTTTGCCTGTCTCTTTTGAAGAGGAGAAGCACAGGACAGAATATTGGGTCAGAAACGATAATTTTCTCTGTTAGCTGAAATAGAAGACTGGGTGACACCTCCTTCTCTTTGCCAACACCACATGAAGCAAGTAGCACTAACAGACTCAGCAGGCCACCTTTCCCCATTTTCAGTGTAACTGCTCATTTTCAGTTGTTGCTTTAATAAGCAGATGGATTTTTCATAATGCTTAAAAGGAGTTAAATCACGAAGGCACTTAAAGAAATCAGATGGCAAGTCTTTAACTAATGGGATTATAAAGTAGAGACCCTTTAGAGATGACTTGGTGATCCAGAAGCCATAAAAACCTTATTATGGGTCAACAGTTTATTTTGTGAACAATAGTGCCTTTTGAAGACACTCACACAATCAAAATTTAGATTTGTGCAAAGTGCTTAATTTTATTGAAGTGTCGTAATATAAATGCATGAGCTTCCCTGAGCCAGCTGTGTGTGCTTATGTCTGTACTTTTCTAGAATGCAGGCTTTTTTGCATCTTTAATAAATGACAAATTCTGTGGATTTCCTTGTTCCTAAACAGCATTTTTATCATTTTTGTGATCCAACGAATGCCATCCTTTGAGGACTATTATTGCAGGAGCAAGAGGAGAGGGGGAAAGGGCACCACAATTTAAAAAAGCTCACACTTTAGTATTTAATAATGCAGTAATGTTTCTTTAAAAGCAACTCAAATTCAGCTATGGGGCAAGGGCCATTTCTGTTACATTAGACTGTAAAAGGCAGGGTTTTGGTAAAGATTTGAGCATTTGAAAACGTAAGGTTTTATAGAACACACTGCATCTTTATTGCCTTCAGTGCTGGTGGAAGTCTGGTTGCCTTATGGGAAACATAAGGAGTTGCTGAGGAGATGTGAATATTTTCCTAAATATCCTAAGGTCAAATTTCACCTATGAATTCTCCATTGACTCTTAAAGGATCTTCCTCTGTGGTGTCTAGGACCTGATCCAAAGGTATTCAAATAAATTGGAATTCTTGGACTGATTTCCGAAACCTTTAAATCACATCCTAAGTGCTTTACTCTGTAACACATCCGATTTGGGTTGATTTCTGACTGAAATCAATGGTGACTTTCCCAGGCTAGTGAAAACTTTCCCTTGTAGCTCCCAAGAGTGTTCCAGATACCTTTGGAAGCTCTGCTTTTATTGTCCGTGCTTTTGAGCCGAGTCCCACCTCCAGTGCCATGCACTTGACCCAGTTAATGCTGATTTTGGGCTTTGGGCATGAGGTGCAGGAGGGGGAGACAGTGCAGGGCTGGTACCCTGTAGCCCTGATTTCATGCCTGAGATGTTTTGGTTTCTGAAATTCTTTTCCCATGCGATTTTCTGTAAACAAGAGAAATGTTTTTGTAGCTGTACCTATGTTTATCCATTCTTTCTCACAGGAGAGGTTTCTTGATGAACATCTGTTTAAACCAATGTGATTGAAGAGGTTTGCCTTTGTTTCACCCATCAAATTGATCTGTGTAAAATAGTATAAAAGAGAGGGACATCTCAAAAATAAGGAATCATTTTTTCTAGCCTTCTGAAAGATCTCAGAGTCTGTGTCGTTGTTTGGTGTAAAACAGCAATAGTGCCCATCCCTTGGCTCTGGGGCTCCTGAGCAGTTCTCCCAGTGATCCCACACTGTGCTGACACATTCTCCCAGCCAGCAGAACTGCCTGGGCACACGGGCTGGTGCTGCTGGGCCTTCCTCACTCTTGAAGGGCACAAGGTGTGAGAAGCTGATGGGAGCAATAGGCACACTTTGGTTGCATTGACTGCCTTTTTTGGATCAGAGCCTGAAATGCCCTTCCCATGCTGCTTGAAGGGACCAGTCCTCTCTCAGAAAGAAGATGTTTTGCCAGTTGGGAAACACCTGACTTTCTGTGAAACTGGACAAAGGTGGAGTGAAAATGGCAGGTATATCGAATGTATTTTGAAAAGGCTTGTGCTTCCACCTGGCTGTGCTGCAGACCTCTGTGGCCAGTGTTGGGCCCCTCTTTTTCTGGTGCAGCGCCCAAAGGTGGAGGGAGCAGGTGACTCCTGTCCCTGCCAGTCTAACCACAGCAGACAGGGTTGTCTCAAACCGACATACAGGAAAGCTTTTGTAATCCTCCTGCCTGTTCCCGTGATGCAGAAACCAAAGTAAAATGTCCTTGGTAGGAAATGATGGTATTCTGAGGAGAGGATTTGAGAATTTCTCAAATGTTGGGGGTCAAGGATTCAGCATCCTCTGGAGTCCTCTGGTATGAAATGCTAACTCACTCATTTCTGCAGAGAAAATGAATAAGAGAAAGGATTTGTTATTCCTAGTTTGGGGGGTTTTTTCCTATTTTTATTTTATGTTAATAAGATGGCCTGTGCCAGAAAAAATAAACTCTTCCTTTTTCTCCATTCCTAGTCTGTCAATGTGATATAAATACCAGCCCACAATTTAGCATTGTTAATTAATACATACTTTGCATTACCTTCCTTTTGGAGAGCTCATTTTCTTGAGGAATGTAGCTTTTCATTCAAACATTTCATTTTGCAGCAGGAGAAAGAGGCACGGAAGAACTATTTTAACTGGATTGTGTAACAATGGCTGTGGTAATAATTGTCTGGGAGAATTATATGGAGGTAACAAAAGGACTCACAAAATGAATACATTACAAAGACTCTTTTATGACTGAAACATACTGATGTCCTTAAAAGAGAGAGAGAGAAGTAGGAGTTGGATGATTTTTTAAGAAAATGCAAAGATTACACTTTGGAGTTTGTCTTGGCATAGGGAAGATGTTTTCTTAGGACTGCTGGAGGAAAGCTTACACTCTGTTCCATTGTTTCCTCACCCCTATTTCCACAGCACGTGTTCCTTGTCCTGCCCTGGTAGCAGTGAGAGGCTGGGCTGGTCAGCCTGACCTGGGCTCTGACAATTCTGCTGCCACCAAGTGCTCAGCAAGCAGAGCAGCTCTGTGAGTGCCTGGGCTGCTGTGCCAGTCGGATTTATCTCTGCACAGACACCTCATACCCAGTTAATTTCTGCAGCCGAGGCTCGCTGCCAGTGTGTCACCTTTTAGAATCCAGTTGTGCAAGCAGGGTAATCCAGGATGGGGTCAATAAGTGGGAGATTAAGAGGAAGGCAGAGAGGCAGAGGGAGTAACTAATTATTCTGGGCATCCATTACCATGACAGCTATCTATTTCTAGATCTATCATCTACACACTTATTTCCAGAGCATGCAGGGGGCTGGTCTACTAGGTAAAAGATGGGGGTTTGCCCCTTAAAAAAATATGAGAGACTCTTTATTGGACTCACTTGACAAGTGGATTCAATCTTGTTAATTTTCTCTTAACTCTAAATTATAATCATGAGAAGTCTGTTTTTCACATCACTTATTTCAGCTAAGAGGTTGCACTTGCTGTCACTATTTGGAACGCTGTAGATGTTTGTACTGAACACTGTTCAGAAATCTTTGTCATGAAAGTACAGCTGTATCTTGAAGGTGGTGCAGAATTAGAATAAGGTATAATGAGGTACTGTAGGTTGTTAATACACATTACGCTCAGCAGCACCTTGGCATGTGGAAATGTGCAACTTTACACTTCTGGGTAACAGGAACCAACAAAAAAGAGATCGAAATTCTTTTAATGTTAACAGGGGAAATGTCATCCTCAATGAAACAGGTAATTTCTTACCATAGTTGGTGACTCCCTAGATGACCACCTTTCCGTGGCTAGTGTTAATGTCAAGCACTTCAAAGGCATGGGAATGTGGGAGAGGGAAAAATCTACTTTAAAAAGCAATTTATTTTTCTGAGGGAGTAGTGGTCGGCTGGATCCGTTTCTGACTTGGCCAGACACGTAACTGTGAGTGCCACTGCTGCAGAGAAGGTGGTGGTGGGGAACAGGGGGTGTGAAGGGAAGCAGGAGAAAAAGCAGAGCATGGAAGTTCCAGCATCATCTCTGTGGTGGAAGAGGCTCTCTGATATGAAGCACAGCCATTCCTCATTTATGCTATCCCAGTACAGAGGGGAATTTTCAGCCTTTTATGCATAATACTGGGTTAACAAACTGTCGTGGTTTGAGACTGGCCAAATGCGAGGCACCCATGAAAGCTGCTCACACGCCCTTCCCTGCTACGGGTAGACAGAGAAGAGAAAAATTTAAGGAAGTGTTTATGAGTTAAGGACCAGGAGAAAACACTCCAAGAGCAAAACAGGCTCAACTTGAGATATTTAAGTGAGTTTATTACTAACAAAATCTGAGGAGGATAATGAGAAATAAAATAAACCCTTAAAAACACCTTTTCTTCCCCCCAACACCTCCCTTCCTCCCACAGACAGTGCCGCGAGACAGGGCCTGGGGGTTTTGGTCAGTTCATCACCCGAGGTTTTCTTCTGCTGCTCAGGGAGAGGAGTCCTTCCCCTGTGAGACCGTGGGGTTCCTTCCCACAGGAGACAGTTCTCTGTGAACTTCTCCAGCGTGGTTCCACTCTCACGAGCAGCTGTTCTCCCAAATCTGCTGCAGTGTGGGTCACTGTTCCACGGGGTGCAGTGCTCCAAGGACAGGCTGCTCCAGCCTGGGAGCAGGGCCCCCTCTCTCCATAGGGTTCCCCACCGGATCACAGCCTCCTCCAGGCACCCTCCTGCTCTGGCATGGGCACCTTCCCCACGGGCTGTGAGTGGATCTCTGCATCCCTGTGGATCCCCACGGGCTGTGGGGGGATCTCTGCATCCC
>VYZR01116803.1:0-13939 GCA_013400675.1 Oxylabes madagascariensis | reverse complement strand
AGTTAGGAGAAGAAAAGGGTTTGATTTGCTTTACTTAGAAGCAAAGCATAGAGGCTTACCTTTTTGCACAAACAGTGAACAAAAAATGACCTTCACTCTTCCCAGCTTTTCTATGCTGCACCATAGCTAACAGCAGGGGAGGACCCTGTTCTGTGCTCAATTATTGCCAAAAGTCTTTTAGAGCTTTAAAATTGATTCTCCAGTCAGATACTAATTTGCACTGCAAGAAAAGATTTAGAGCTACCTGCAGGTTTAAGGCATACAGCCGCATCGATTACGCTGAAAGCACCATTTCAGACAATCTTTGCAGCTTGAAGAGTTAAACCTCACATTTCCCCCAGCCAAATAGATTCCCCCCACTGACTCTTACAAGGGCAGATCCACTGCAGGCCCTGCATGCCAAAGGCACAGTGTGAGAAAGAGTTAAATATCCATGTGACACCATGGCTGGTGCTGCCGCTGCCAGGAACTGTCATGGTGTTTGTGAGCAGTGTGTTAGTGTGACATTAAAATCGATGTGTGCTCTGTATACCTGCAGGCAGTGCTCGGTCCCTGGTAAACAAGGCAGGCAGGGCTAGGATAAGAGCTACAAGATAGAGGACTCAGTAACTCTGCTCTATTTAAAAGAGATCCCATTTAAAATACGTGGCAATCCCATATAACTTGCCAAGAACATCCAAAATACCAGAGGGCCTTTTTGTTCCTTTGTTAGAGTTTTAATGCTAAAAAAAGTGCTGACAATGCATTTTTATACAGGAAAAAGCTTTTGTGTCACATTTCTCTAATACTCTAGGAAGTTACCAATCAATCTACATCTGCCTTTTCTATCTCTCAAACCTCAGTCAAAACATTCTTCTCCCATTAAAACCAATGCAAACAATCTGCCAGGGATTTCTTACTTCTTTTTATAGGTGTGTCTCATGGCAAAGAAAAAGAGAGGGAAACAGTAAAACTTCTGGGGGAAAGCCTGGCCTTACAGAGTTTTGTGTGCCTCTCTGGTAAGTCCACACGGCTGAGCCACTTTGCACTCCCTGGGCTGTCCTGGCTGATGGGGGCACAGGCACAACTGCTGCAGACTTAGCTCTTTGTCCTTTTCTTTGGACCTAACTTGTTCTTGGCTTGCAAAGCAAAAACGATACGTTCAGCCAAGCATCTCAAACCACCTTAGTCCTGTGCTGAGAATCAAAACCTCTCCCTGAAACTGCACCTTTTAATTGCTATGCATGAATAACACCATACACTCCATGTAGCACAATATCCCATGTCTGGGTCCCTCCTCTCAACTCAGACCTTCCATCCTCTCCTCTTGACAAAGTTTCACAACCCTTCGAACCAACCTTGAATTAAAGACATCACATAAGCAAAAACTCCATGTTGCACCTTACCGCAGCATCCTGATTACCTCAGTTGTTCCCCAGCATAGATGGTCTTGTCTGGAAGCTTTCCCATCTCTCCTGAGGGGGATCTTTAGCCCATTGTTATACCTAAGTCTCTGCTACAGCTCACTGCATCTTCATCAAATGCCTTTAGACTCATGGCTCCTATCTCCTGCTGCTCACTGAGCTCAAGTAATGAAGAGCACTTGTAGCCCTGCTCTCTCCCCACCTGTCAGAGACTCTACTGCCTTCTGAATTTAATGCACATCACCATCACCTGGTATTTGCAAAGGTGAGGAAAGATGGGAGCCTCCTTTCTCACTGTCTTTGCAAAGTCCAACCTGCCAAGACCACTGGTTAGAAATCAATCTTACAGGAAAGCTGCTCAGAGGCTTTTCATCTAAATGGATGTTTTTCTTTTAATGAGCTATAGCTCATTTTCATGCACATTACAGCACGTTGGAAAACATGTCAATCACTTGATTTTTGAAAGCCAAACTGAACTGTTCTAACAGTGGTGAAATGCCTTTGCAAAAGATAGATCATCTGCCTGGAAAGGTGTGGAGCATCCCAGGAAAAGGAGCATTTAAACCAGCCCATTCCTTTCTCCACAGACCTTTCTCTTTACTAGCCAAGCAAAGCTCTGCACCATGGTTTTCTTTCTAATTACACTTGTTTGTTGTACATGCTGCATTCTCAGGCAAGGACACTGAAACCAAGCCTCTTTTTTCTCCTAGCATCAGGAAGTGTAGGAGTTTCTGGGGGTTGGTTGGGCAGATGACCTTTTAAGGAAATAGGTCGCAGCACAGAAAGACTCAAATAATTTATTCAAGCAAAAACTTGCCAAACAAGTTAAAGAAGTATGAAAGCTCTTCCGGGGCTGGTATTGAATGCCTCACAATAATAGAAAAGCGTGATCAGAGCAGACTGCCAGGAAAGAGCAGTGTGTACATTGGGCCACTATATATGAGCTTGGACAAGTAGAAGAGGTTAAGTGTGCCCCAGTAGAGGGAGGATTCAATGAAAGTATTTTTCCATTTTCTATTTGAGCCTACACTGGAGACAGAAAGGACCAGCTGTGCTGAAGCTGGACGCAACCTCCATATGCATAGCTATCTAAAAAAGCTGTATTTATACCACATAGCTCTCCTTTTGTCAGGGGTAGATTCTACAAAAGCTCCAGCTTCTAGTTCAGCAGAAATTAGGACCATTTAGGGACTGCCTTCAATTTTGGAGGCTCTCTCTACAGTGCCATCAATTAGCTTGCAGTAGTTATTCCAGCCTGTATGTGAGCCAGGCTGGAAAGAAAATACACAAATGAAATGACACAGATATTCTCCCTGAAAGCAAAGAAATGGACATAATGAGATGGCTATTGCAGCTTTGTGCTTTTGGAAAGTGTGCCATCTCAGAGAAATATCCAGTGGGGAAAAAAAAAAAAAAAAGGACTGCTTTCTGCTCCACTTGTTCTACCCAAAGGGAGCAGACCAGAGAACCTGGCTTTGGCTGTGCAAGGGCAGAGAGATGAGTGACAGATGGGGAAGAGGCTACTTATCCACATCCAGCCCAGGAAGGAGAAGCCATGTACTGACTGTGTACTTTGCGCTCAGTTTAGTGATGTCAGGATATGTCCCCAAAGCACAGGAATATATGTTAGGAAATGCAAGGCAGCTGCCAGTATCACTCATGGCAATGTCCAAAAAGTGAGGAGCAAACAAGTGAAAAACCAATCATTTCACTCTTCAGCTGTCCTTCATCATCAACTGAGCCAAGTTGGAAAGGTGGGTGAGTTTGGGAGGAGAGAGAGAGCGAGCATTGTCAGCTCCAAGGATCATAAAGCCCAAGATGACAATGCAGAGGTTAGTGCTTTCCAGAGAGTTTCAGCTACAGTGAGTGAACTATTCTTCTCTAAAATGAGTGCAGGAATGAGGTAGAGTCTGTCAGTGCATAACGTCTACAGCAGGAAAGTTAGGGTGAATACCAGGAAGACTTTCCCAGCAGGGAAATATGTAAGCATGCAGAACCATGTCAGTGAAGGCAAAGGCATAAACCTGTCATAAAGGATATTTCATGTAAAGAATCGAAATTAGAGCATATTTTGCATTTGCCTTATGTAGTTTGTAGGACTCATTACAGGGGGCTCACTTAAACTGCTCTACAGATCTTCACTTTCTTAGCCAGCGTTTCTCCTTTAAATAGCTGAAGAAGTCACACCGGGTGCAGGGAGATACTCGGATACGACCTGAGCATGTGTCAGCACTATTTATTCCCCATTTTTTGTCTCCTGCAGCCTGAAAGAAAAGGAAAGCCTGTCCACCAGCCTCTGCCTACAGAGCAGGCATTCAAAGTGTCTAAAACCTAAGGGGAGCCCAGGAGTTTAAGTAGGGTGAGTAACCCAATGCATGGAGACATTATTTCCCCAGAGGCTTTTCCCTAGCTTCAGACTTACTAAACCTAAGCAATTTCTCCCATTAACTGGCAGCTCAGTAGCTGTCCTTGGAAAAGTAAGAGACACAAGAAGGGAAGAAACATGAGGAACTCCAAACCCCAGAAGTAGCAGCTTCATGGATGGCCTCACCTCTGCCGGTTCCCAGGCAGACCTGGTCTCTCCTCCTCCTCACGGCCAGGGTGACACAGTCCAGCAGCTCCTGGCTCAGCTCAGATGTGGGGGCTTTGCAGAACCTAGCAGACATTCCTGCACACCAGCCATTCCCCACCAGGTGCTGAGGGAAAGGTGGGTGCCCAGTGGTTGTGCTCCAGCTGCCAGTGTGTTTTTCACCAGTCTGTGAGAAAAATGTCCTTAACTGCTCAGCTCACTTGCGTCTTTCTGATGTTATGTAAGTGGATTGAGAGGAAAAACACTGCCATGAGCAGGTTTCTAATTAGGAAAACAAATAAAAAGAATTATGGAATTAAGGCAAAACCCCAGCATGAATGACCCAAATCCCTTCCTTGTGCTGCAGTCCACAGCAGGCTATTAGAAAACTTTTTTAAAAAGAAAGTTAATTCGTCACTAAGATGGCACAGCAAAGGCGAATTCTTTTGTAGGCTGGCACCTGCTCTCCCAAGCAGCTGATCCCACTTAATTTGTCTATTGTAAGTGCAAAGGATACTTTAGAAAGAGATGTGCTTTGTGACACAAGCACTCCTGCAAACATTGCTGAAATATGAGTAACAATGGGGCACACCACAGAATCTTAGAATCATCAAGGTTGCAAAACACCTTGAAGATCATCAAGTCCAACCATTTACCCAACATCACCATGGTAACTCCGAAACCATCACCCAGCACCACATCCAGATGTCTGTTGAGCACCTCCAGGGATGGTGACTCCATCACTTCCCTGGACAACCTATTCCAGTGCCTGACCACCCTAACATTGGAAAGTATTTTTCTGATATCTAATCTGAATTTCCTGTGCCTCAGCTTAAAGCCATTTCCTCTGGTCCTCACACTGAAGGCACAGCAGAAGAGAGTAGCGCCCACTTCACTACAGCCTCCTTTCAGGGAGTTGTAGAGAAGGATGAGGTGCCTCCTGAATCTCCTCCAGACAAAACAACCCAAGCCCCCTCAGATGCTGCTCGTAAGACATAAGATATGCTCTCTAGACTTTTCACGAGCCTTCTTGCCTTTCTCTGGACATGCTCCAGCACCGCAATGGACATTTTAAAGTGAGGGGCCCAGAACTGAACACAGTGCTTAAGGCACGGCCTCACCAGCACTGAGTTCAGGGGAGTTATCACTTCCCTAGTCCTGCTAACCATCCATACAACCACCATTTCCTAATTTGCACTGGCAGCTTCCTGTTGGTTGTCTGCGGACTGGCATTGCTACTGAGCGTTGCCTCCAATGAGTTACCTACTCTCACACTGGATACAGGTGCCTCATCAACAGTGGTTTGCTTTGTGAACATTTCAAGCATCCACAGGTCTCCATGACCTGACCTTAACAGGAGATAGGAGCACCCTACCCTTCTCACCAGTGAGGTCATATTTCTTTAAATACTCAGTTGCAGATGTAAGCATCTCAGCTGGAGATTTAAGTGCCTAAGTTTTAAAACATTGACTAGCCAAACTAGTAATTTTATGGTTCTCATTGGAGCGAGTAATTTGAAATTTGCTGAGAAAATCTTCTTTTCTCTCACAATACTGCCTGTTATGAGTGGAAACACCTGCCACAGAGTGATTTTGATGACATTTGAATCCCTAAGGGCATGGTGGTTTCTCTAGCAGGTGAAGTGAAGCAGATACCCTGGGATGTAGTGCAGCCGTTTGGAAAGCTCACATCTTCAGTAAATCACCTCATGTTTAAACAAGAAGCCAGAGTTATTCTCTGTTTTTGAAGGCACCATCTCCCTGAAACTGCCCTGTTACATGACAAAGTCTGCGTCAGCCAGAAAATGTGCACTGGTCATCATTGGTTTGATAGGATGGTAGCCTATTTTCTGCACTAGTCCTTTTTCTGCTGGGTCAGTTCCCTCAGGGTGAGGGATCTTTGGGCTTTTTCCTTACTGCAGCAAGGCTACAAGGATGAAGTACAAAAGGGAGACCTCAGATTTCCTGCCTACTGTGAGACCTTGACAAATGCAGTACAGAGCTGAATGAACCAAGCTGCCACAGGGAAGCATCCCACTCTGGCAGCTTGGGGACTGATGTTTGGCAGACACTGGCATGCAGAAACCTGAACCATATGACAAGGAAGGCAGCAAAGCTCATTAATAAAATACCTTCTGCAATTGTGAAGGACTGGGCAATTAGTTGAAGCACCCTGACTACAAGGCACAAATAAAGAAAGACAAACTATTTTTGGGAATAGACTCCAGCTTAGGGTGAGCAGACAGAACATCACTGGTAGCAGAGGCACCATGCAACTGCATTATCTCAGTCTGTTCTGCTCCTGTCCTCTCATCATAGGAAAGTGTGTGCCAAGGTGGTCCTCCTCCAAGGGGTCCTCCTGCCTTCTAGAAGATAGGTACATGGATATACCATATGTGTAACAGCAATGGGCCAAAATACTTCCATGATCTGTTGTCTTGTGCTCTTTTGTACTATGAGACAAAACTTCCCCTTTTTTGGGTTGGAAAATAGTTACTGTGATGCTGATGCTCTCGGCTTTGTGTGCGGTGTGCAGGCATGCTGCTGGGTGGTGGTGACCATCTGCTACAGCAGTGACACCGCAGGGTTAAAACGCTGCCTTTTCCACCTGGGCTCAGGGGTGGCTGTGCTGGGTGAGTAATGTGCTGTTGTGTGCCAGGGGGCTGTTGAAAAGCTGAGAGATTTCGTGCGAAAGGGCGGAGCAGCAGCTGATGCAGAAGAGCCTGTGCTCGTGAGCAGCTGTGCAAAGGCAACTGCACTTACACAGAAGGAAGCAGACAGGTCTCTTCTCCGGCACAGACAGCACATGGAAGCTTCCACCACCACGCTGAGCTTTGCAAGGTGCCAGATCTCAGGCCTGAATCCAGAAAGCCTGCTCGGACTTACACACATTCATAAATTCAGGCACAGTGTTCACCCTTAAAAGTCCTTTCTTTCCCCACGTCAGCCTACAAACCAGAGACCCAGAATAATTAAGACAGTGCTCATTTTATTGTACTCAGCATGGAAACCAGATGTAAAACAGGAAAACATTAAATTCCTAAGGGACTCAATCAGGTGGGTAACATTGCTTTAGTATCACTTAAAGACTTTTCACATGCAAACTTCTGTTGGTATGTCTCAAATGAATGTCATGGTACACCTGTAGCCTAAGACTAGCTTTATTTTGTACAGTACATCACGTTCAATCAGTGTAACTATAAAATTAATAAAGCCACAATAATATTAGTTGTTGTTAGAAGCCTCCAAGTTGGTTTTCTTCTGATGCTGGCTGACTCATGGCCACAGTTTTTTGAAATTAAAAGTTCAGATACACTCCCTACCTTTAATTCTGGGCAGAAACTCCCAATACTCTGCAGCGTCGCTGAGACATTTACTTCACAACTCAGACTCAGTGATTTTATGTGCCACAAACACACAAATAGTTCTCTTCCATTTTACAGAAATTCCTCAGGGCAGTGTGTAAATTTGCTTCTGAGGTACTTGAAAGTATTGGTTGTGAACTGAGCTAAGGGAAGTGTCAGGAGGATCCTCCAGCAGAAGGGTCACCTCTTATAGCAGAGCTACTGAGAAGTATCTGAGAGACTGAGAGTTGTATTCTGCAGCAGACAACTGCTGGAGACTTTGCAGGCAGATTTGTCACTTATTTCTACTCCAAAGAGTGTCAGTCTTAGAAGAAAGCTGACAAAAACTTAAGGTCTGATATTTCAAATGGGGATTAGTTGACTTGATTCTGTTCCTAAAGAGATCAGATGCTTCCTATCACCCACAGTCTACTTTTTAGAGACCAGAGAAAGATTTAAACTTGCCTCAAGGTTGTGGAAAATGCTAAGCCTCCAGCATTCAATCAGAAGGGCAAAGGGAAAAAATCATATTAGAGCATGAGTGATGCATGAGACCTGCACACATGTACTTGCCTTTTAAACAGGGACACACACACGTAACCTTACCTACATCAGAAGTTTTCCTAATGGAAAAAATATTTCCTCTCTGTGTGATTTGGCTCAGTAATAATGTCTTTTTTTTAAAGAAGCTTGACTGATAAAAAATAGGTTTCACTTTGCAAAATCTTCTTTCCCGGGATTTGATGCAAAATCCACACTAAAAACTCTAGGAAGGAAGAGCTACTCAGAAAAACACAAAACAGAAAAAACAATAAATCTCAGAGTTAAAAAAAAAAATTCAGTTTGGCTCAATTCAACTGTAATACTTCAGTCTTCCTTTTAAACATCTACAGTGACTCAAGTGGGATAATTTGGGCCCCTAAGAGAATATTGAAGCCAGTTCAAGTTACAGGTCCTGACCTTCAGGTCACACCACAGCATCCAGTGGCACCAGAGATGATTCACAGTGTGCAGTATTTGGGTAAAGATCTACCTGCACGTCTTCCAGACAATTGGAAATACTGACCACTCATACAGGCATCACAGAGACATCAAAAAATAAACCAGCAGAGATCGGTTACTGAAACAGGGAGTTAGGAAAAAGGAGGGAAGAGTTTCCCTCAGACCACAGCCCTTAACTTTCTAAGCCCACAGAGTCTGACAATCAGTTGTCTGTCATTCAGAGCAGCCATTCCCACAAGCTGTGTGCAAAAGTGACTCTGTTGTGGTAGCATTTTGTGTTAATTTTTAAAAGGTGTAGCAGGATAGACACAGAACAAGATAATGGAGGTAATAAGTTAATAAAATTTGTACTTTCATACAAGCCTTGCATATAGTGAGCTAACTAATGAAACACTGGTATGGTACATTCCATGAAGTTTCCAAACTGAAAACCAGTGGCAGCCAATTTGAATTCCTCCTCAACGCTGATTTTTGTTTGGATTTCCACTTCTAACTTTAACACTTAAACATAGTAATAAACTCAAGAGAAAAGCTAGTGCTATCTTTAGAGCATATATTCAATTTTTTGAATCCTTTTAATATACTTCTTCAAATGGTGCATTTTACAAGCTCTTACGTTTTAGGAGGCAGTAATAAACAGTTTGACTGCTTAGAGGTTTTGTTGAATCCTATTTGGATATATCTATAAATACTAGCAAAATATACAGCCTTTGGAAATAGTAGTTTTCCTAAAGACACAGGATGCCAACAAATAAAAAAATATGTGAGGTCAGAAAACAAGTGGGCAAAACAGACATAGGGATGGGAATTCATTGTGAAGCACCTACACCAACTTTATTTTACTTTTCTTTTCGTCCCTCCCTCCATATGTTTCTCAACAACTTCTTCTGTATTCAAAAGAATGTTTGCTTCTCCTGAAATGGAGAACACAGATATTCCCCTTCTTGTCCCTTCAACTCCTTCCCCACTCTTTTTTTTCCAAACCAAGTCAGCAGAATAGAGGCAGAACTTCAGCGCTTGTGCCCAAACAACACAAAGCTGGCAGATCCCAACCAAATGCACACAGATGGATATCACAGCTTCACATAAAATCCAGGACTATATTGCAAATTGCCTGCAGTGAAATGATCCTTCAACTCAGGTATTGTATTGGCAACACCGAAACATGCTTATTCTCATCTTTGCTCGCGGAAAGCCCCCTAAGTGAAACTAGAAGTAAAGCTTCCATTCTTATTAACTGCTTTTATTAATGGTCCTTGCTACATTGGCCTTCCTAGAAGATGTGACTGACAGGCAAGGGTTTCCTGACAATGACCCCGTTTCCCAAAATCGCTCATCTTGCAAAAAAAATGAATTTAAGAATTACGTCAACTGACTAGGCCACAACACAAGTTAGTTGTTTTTTTTTTTTTCCTATAGATTTGCTCTTGGGAATGACAAAGTATTTTCTGTTGTGAACCCTCTTTTTGTTAGCCCAAATGGATTTCTTTGGTTGTTACCCATACAACTAAAGCAACGTGATTCTGAGTCACTGGGCAGAGAAAAAGACTGGGGTGGTGGCACACGGATCACCTCTCCCTACTCTCTGCCATATCACTGCTCCAAGCACATTTTCATTTTTGAGACTGACATGACATCAAGAACAGCCTTTCTTGGCTGCTACAAGCCCACTCGTATGCATATTTGCTAACTGCTACCCCCAACTGTGGTTGTTTTGCTGTTGGAGAAAGATGTGGCATCAATGAGGATTCACATTGTCACCTAGACATTGTATGCAGGAGAAAACACTAATCACCAGTGTTAAACTAGCAGGTTGCCTACAGTCTTCCCTCGCAAGGCACAGTCAAAACCTAAAATATTTTCCATGAGATGTGCTGGTGATTATCGACTCATTTTTATCTGTTGGCTTTTGGCACTTTATTGCTTGGCTTCCAACATCTGCAGGACTTCTGCAGCCACCAGACAGTGCCATGGACAATTTGCATCTTTGCTCTCGTATTTGTCCAGAACACAGGCTGAGCACTACATGTGGTTTCAGTTATGCTCATGCAGTTGTTCAGGTGCATCCACTCAGTAACTTGTCCATCGGCGCTTTGTGGTACAAATCCACTGGTGAGATTTTCCTAGAAGAAAGGCCATTCGCTGTGGGGAAGGGAGGGTGGACCAGCTACTGAAGACTCACAGCTGAAAGAAGCTGCAAGGAACCGGGGGATATCCCTCATTCCTTGTAAAGAAACAGTTAAGTCCAGTGCTGCCCCAGCATCCTGCTCATTCATTGCCAAGCCTAGTTTGGTCTCCATAAAGCAACTCATACCCATATCCTAGAAATATTTTGCAGAGCTGAAGCTAAAGGACAAAATTTGTGGAAATCAGCAAAGGAGTGATAGCTCATAGTTTATTCTCCTCTGGAAGAAAAAAATAGAACAATCCATTTGTATATTCAGACTGAGCATATTTGTAAAGGGACAGTTCAGAGGAAGCTGGCTCACAGCTACAGCAAGGGGAACGCAGAGGGGGCCGCGAGCTGAACCAAGGGACACAGCTTCACAAGAAGACAGGCTGGGCAACAGCTAGCAAGGGAAGGGGCAGAAGGGAGGCAAAAGGAGCAGCACAGAGCCTTGGACCTGGACAGGACACAGCAAAAACTGCAGACAACTCAGGGAACCTCGAGAGGGCTGACACAGACACAATGTGGGAAGAGACATTGAACTCAACTAACCTGACCTAATGATACTGTCAATATTATTCCCACACAAAATTTCACACGAAACTCACATCTCAGACACTGCTAGGAAGGGGGTGGAAACAGCAGTACTAACAGAAAAAAGGTTGGAGACTTTCCTCCTCCGGTAGGCAGAGGTGGGAAGATGCTTTCTAATGTGGTGTTTCAGAATCAAAAACTCAGCACCACAAGTAGGAGAGGACTTGAAATAATATACAGAAATTGAACAAGGACGAGACATAAAGCCCCCTGGTACATATCTGAGGAAAACCAAGAGTCAATTCAGTACTATGCTTAGGGGCAACACTTTTCATTGCACTGGGTTAAAATGTTGTATCTTACAGTATTTTACTTTTCTGCTGGGGAAAAATTGCCCCGAAATACCTACTGTGAAGGCTTGGCAGGTGATATACTCAAGAAGTCTGGCCTCCTAAATAACCGGGGACCACTTCAGGTTCACTTCACAGAAAAAAAAGAAAAGAAAAAAGATACCAATACTCATTTACACGATGTAAACCTGTAAGATTTAGAGTACATTGTACGTACATAGTAAGATCTACAGAGTAAGTCAGGTGTGTGGTACTAGAGACAGAAATAAATTATCATCATGAAAAATCTTTAATGGTCTAAAAGTATATCCTATTAAACTCTAATACTCTGCAGGATTACATTATCCAAATCATCAGTGCTTTGCAGGATTAATAACTAAATTTTCTACAAACTGCAAGAGTTACCCAGCCTCCCGTAATGAACTCTAGTGGACAAAGCTACTGGGAAACACATTTCCCAAGTTGAAAAATATTATTGAGAAATGAGACCAACATATATTTGAGACATTATTGTATATCATACTTCTGGAGAAACAGTCACTAAGCTACCTTTTATTAGCAGTTTCTACAACTAAGTTCAGAAATACAGCAAAGATTGTCTCAATATTTCAGTACTGCTGCAAATTTTTCAAGTTAACAGTATAATGGTTCATAATATAGGGTGTTAGGTAAAACAAAATAACACACAAGCTAAATAAATGGTATTTGGGTTATGAAAGGTAGCAAGAAAAGCACCAAAATACTGAAAAAAACAGTAGAGTTGGCTAAGGACTTAAAAGGGAAAAAAAAAAAAATCAGTGTAACACACTAGACATAGAGGCTCATGGACCCCAACGCACAGGAAAGCCTGCTGCTATGGGAAAACATTACTGTGCATCTCTGGAGAGAGAAGAAAGATCCACATCACCTTCAAGAGTGATTTAGAAGAGAGGTGCTCAGTGCCACGGGAGGCTGGGAGCGGGGACTGCCCACCTTGCTTGAGGAGGCAGAATGGCTCCCTGCTTTTTAAAGACTTAGCAGGAGCACCAGAGTAAGGGTGGGCACCACCCTGCTGGATGCAGGGTCCATTTACCGATGCACTCTCCTGTGGATCAACAGCTTAGACCGTAAGAGTGGCCACTGCAGGGGACAGCAAGCATCTCTCTCACCTCCCCTTCTGGCCATCAACATCCCACTGATTTAGCTTCTCCCAAAGAGAGAATCCTTCAGTCTTGATCCTCATTCTTTGCCTGGTTCTGCATTTCACAACAGGAGGGGAAGACCAGGCTCCCTGGGGCTCACCTGAGAACACTAGCCCACAGTATCAACAGAAGTGAGGCTGCTCAGTGATCAGCGTCCATAGCCTCTTCATGGACTTGGCTCAGCAGGGGTAACTTACAAACCAGGAAAGTTGTCTCGTGTTAGGTCTTTACAGCTGTTGAACCTTAATTCCACCTCCCTCAGCTTCCCCCAGTCCACCCCTTTGAGTAAGACCTCAGAATGCACATAAATAAATTCCCATAATTCTGACAATCCCTCTGTTTCCTGCTTTATCAGAAGGTGCTGCTCTCCCTGCAGCAAGGTGTCGATTGAAATTTGTGCTTTTGCTAAGTGCCTTGCTTCTCATCTGACAACAGTCAAGGTTGGGGCATAATGGGGAAATACACCAGCTGTGACAATAATAATGGCAGGATGGAGCATGTGGCTCGTCAGAAAACAAAGGGGGATCATTTTCCACTGTTGCATCACAACCCCAATTACACAACCGAACAGCAGGATTTGAGGGGAGGGATTCTCTCCACCACTGCAGGTATTTAGGCACCCCTGCAAACCACGTCAGTCTAACACAGAAGAGGGAGCAGGTCGGACGCAGCAATTAGGACGCCTAAAATTCTGCAGCATGGACTGGAACACGTTGTGCTGCCTCCCTTTCAGTTTTTTATTTGAGGATGTATCTGAGGAAACGGATTTCCGGGTCTGACTGTTTTGGGCCCGGATCAGTTTCTCGTGTTCCCGTATTTGTCTCTGTAAGTGGTTCTGGATGGCAATTCCCAGGGATTCTGGATCGAGGGAAGCACCATAAACCTCCCACGTCATTCCTTGCTCATCCCAAACAACATCCCTGACGTGTTTGGACTGCTTCACCTGTACTTTTGCCTCCATGGCTGCAGTGGAGTGCTTTTTGTTCTCCCCCAGGTTCGGCACAGCCTGAGAGGAAGCAGGAATCTCTGCAGTGTGGAGGTCGTGTCTGGACTCCCTGGCCCGGAGACCCTGTTGCTGGGGAGCTGCCGATGCTGCCACGGGAGGGGCAAGACTCGCAGAACTCACACTCAACTCGGGCGTCAGTCCTGCCTGCAGGTTCTGGCCACCAGCCACCATCTGAGACTGGCCACTGTCTCTGTGGCCTCTGCTCTCCTTCTCACCTGCATCCTGTGAGCATGTCTTTGCTTGGACAGCAGCAGGCTGGCTGCTAACATTCAGCCCTCCTTTAGGATCAAGCACCACCAAGTTTTCTTCCTTTGGTTTTACCACAGATTGATTAGGACTGGCCTGCCCTTCACTTGCACCCTTGCTGTGCACAGGCTTTCGGTC
>VYZR01116801.1:0-19529 GCA_013400675.1 Oxylabes madagascariensis | reverse complement strand
AAAAGATTTTGGGCAAAATTGTATGAACAAGCACGGGAGGCAGGGGAATTAGACTTGATGAATCAAATTCTAGCATGTCCCATGATCCAAAATAATGGTGACAGCCCAGATGAGTGGGAAACTTTTCATTGGAGTCTAATCAAAGACATAAAAAACACAGTGATGCAACATGGGTTTACTTCTCATTTTGCTCAGTCTATGCTGCGAGGTATCTTTACTAATGAGTTAACCCCCTTTGATTGTCAGCAGATAGCACAGATTTGCTTCTCCCCAACTCAGATGTTAATGTTTTTGAGCTGCAATGGAGATGGTTAGTGAATGAGGTTGCCTTTAGTAATTTGGAGTGTTCTCAGGATGACCCTCACTTTGGAGCAGGTCTGCCCCAGCTCATGGGGGACGCTCCAACTAATACCCCGCAGCTCCAAGCCAGATTGCACCGCTTAGTGCTACAGTAAGGAAAAGAGCTCGCATTTCTCGCAATGCAGTGTGTACCGGATATAGGGGCTCCTCAGCAGTCATGGACAACGATTAAGCAGAAGCCTAGTGAGCTGTATATCACATTTATAGATCATCTTAGAGAGGCGATTGAGAAACAAATTGATAATATGCGTGCCTGCTCGTTGCATTTGACCTGTGTTGGATAATGCCCATTGAAGCAATGAATGTGGCTATGGCTCACCTGACTCCTTGGAATAAGCAAAGACGTGTGGGTGATGGGAACACATAGATTCTATCTTATCCTTGTATGTTACTTTATAGAGCTGTATAGTTATTGATGTTGTTAAAGTTGTATAGCTATTGATAGAATTATATAGCTGTTGATTTTGTTAATATCCTAATATGCCTAATATCCTAATAAGCCTTTAGCTTATTTTTGTATATTGCCTTATAAAGTTGTAGAGCTATTGATATTGTCAATATTTTATAAGTGTAGGTATAAGGACTTTGATGATATGTAATACAAGTTTGGGGAATGAATCAAGGTCAGTACACAGACGCATTCCAGAGTTAGTGAAACCTACACAAAAAGATACTTGTATCATGTTTTGCTATTCCTTCTGCAAGTGCCCCATAGAAGGATGGTAGACATGGCATTTATTGAAAAGAAAGAAAAGGGGCACACAGTTTGTGGTGATTGGGAATGGGGCTGTGGCTGAGCCTCATCCCTAATAGGCTACAACTGTGTAGGACAGGTGAACAGTACTGAAGGCAATGAAACATGGAGTGCTTAGGTGTACTGACCAATCACAAGAGGGTAGAGAGGGCACACAGGTGTAATGCATGTAAGATGAATAGTATAAAAGGTTGTACTGAAGAACAATAAAGTGCTGATGCTTGAAGCCTTCTTTGGTGTTAGTCATACCTCCTCTGTCATTATAGTCTTCCCCTACCTATTTCAGAGCTACTGCAGGGGATGTAGGAGCCTGCTCATGCACATCCTCAGGGAAGGGAATCAGAAGGCTGCTGAAACTGAGGTCAAATTACAACAGTGACCTTGGGTGGAGGCAAGGTATGCAAGGATCCTGATGAATACCATGAACCTCTGTGATCCAGCACAGCGTGGAATCCTCAGCCAGGACAGTGCTTTCAGAGGGGGAACCTGCAACTTACCTCAGCATCTCTTTCCAACTGTCCTGCAAAATGGTTTCGTACATGGATAGCTTTTGCCATGGCAGACTGGTGTACACACAACTTCCAAGAAAGATTTTCAGGTTGATTCTGCAGAAAAACCTTATAGTGTCTGGATATTTCAGCCTGCCTGACTGAAAAAACAGACACACACTATCATCTTAGGTAGCCAAGGCTCCCAGGAGCAGCACCGGGAAAGCAAACATTTGATTGCTTGAGATTGTGCTCCATGGACCCTAGGCACACCTTTGCTGCCTTGTTCCTAAAATACTCCTGGTCTCCCGGCCAGGTCCCACACAGGGCTACAGGACACACATCTACACACTCCAGCAATTTATCACTTGAGTACCCAGCTCCCTGAGCTCATTTCCTGGTAGAAGACTCACTGCATTTCTCCTCTTTGAGTCTGAATACAAGACTATCTGCCCCAACAGGGGAGCAGGTGCTGTGCCACCCCAGTACCGGAACATCCTCCCCTGCAGGGGGAAATTCTTACTGCATAGAATTCTCGAGGGTGGAAGGGACCTCTAGAGGTCACGTTATACAACCCACTCAGGGAGGAGGGAGACCCATATGGAAAGCACCTGGCTCCAGGGCCAGGCTATTCTGAAGTGTCATGGGGCAACCACCACAAGACAGTGCTGATATGTTCATATGTTGTTGCTGCTTGGTACGTTGCTGCCAGCTGCCATCCCTGATTGTATGTGTGTTGCAATCAGTGGGAAATGCATGGAATACTGCAGCCATAAGTTGGCTTCACAAACAGCTGCATGACCACAGTGCACGGAGCTGACATGCAGAGACTCATGCCAGGAACTGCACAAGGAGCTGGACAGCTCACAGACAGCATTGGCATGTCAGGAACCGTCTCCATCTACCACTGGTGGGGTGGAAAATCACAACCATAGAGTATCATGAGTTGGAAAGGGACCCACAAGGGTCATCAAGTCCAGCTCTTAGGCCTGCACAGGACAGCCTCAAGAATCTCACTACATGCCATGAAAAGAACTGGGAAAGGGAGACTGGCAGTGTGATTGGCCATGATAGAAAACAAGAAGCCAGAGAGAGGTTTTTTTGTAATGTAAAAATAAGTCTTTCAGCTCTTCATCTTTGCTATGTCTGAGAGATTTTGTGATGAGGATTAAAAAGTATGAGACACTCCAAANCAATGGAGATGGTTAGTGAATGAGGTTGCCTTTAGTAATTTGGAGTGTTCTCAGGATGACCCTCACTTTGGAGCAGGTCTGCCCCAGCTCATGGGGGACGCTCCAACTAATACCCCGCAGCTCCAAGCCAGATTGCACCGCTTAGTGCTACAGTAAGGAAAAGAGCTCGCATTTCTCGCAATGCAGTGTGTACCGGATATAGGGGCTCCTCAGCAGTCATGGACAACGATTAAGCAGAAGCCTAGTGAGCTGTATATCACATTTATAGATCATCTTAGAGAGGCGATTGAGAAACAAATTGATAATATGCGTGCCTGCTCGTTGCATTTGACCTGTGTTGGATAATGCCCATTGAAGCAATGAATGTGGCTATGGCTCACCTGACTCCTTGGAATAAGCAAAGACGTGTGGGTGATGGGAACACATAGATTCTATCTTATCCTTGTATGTTACTTTATAGAGCTGTATAGTTATTGATGTTGTTAAAGTTGTATAGCTATTGATAGAATTATATAGCTGTTGATTTTGTTAATATCCTAATATGCCTAATATCCTAATAAGCCTTTAGCTTATTTTTGTATATTGCCTTATAAAGTTGTAGAGCTATTGATATTGTCAATATTTTATAAGTGTAGGTATAAGGACTTTGATGATATGTAATACAAGTTTGGGGAATGAATCAAGGTCAGTACACAGACGCATTCCAGAGTTAGTGAAACCTACACAAAAAGATACTTGTATCATGTTTTGCTATTCCTTCTGCAAGTGCCCCATAGAAGGATGGTAGACATGGCATTTATTGAAAAGAAAGAAAAGGGGCACACAGTTTGTGGTGATTGGGAATGGGGCTGTGGCTGAGCCTCATCCCTAATAGGCTACAACTGTGTAGGACAGGTGAACAGTACTGAAGGCAATGAAACATGGAGTGCTTAGGTGTACTGACCAATCACAAGAGGGTAGAGAGGGCACACAGGTGTAATGCATGTAAGATGAATAGTATAAAAGGTTGTACTGAAGAACAATAAAGTGCTGATGCTTGAAGCCTTCTTTGGTGTTAGTCATACCTCCTCTGTCATTATAGTCTTCCCCTACCTATTTCAGAGCTACTGCAGGGGATGTAGGAGCCTGCTCATGCACATCCTCAGGGAAGGGAATCAGAAGGCTGCTGAAACTGAGGTCAAATTACAACAGTGACCTTGGGTGGAGGCAAGGTATGCAAGGATCCTGATGAATACCATGAACCTCTGTGATCCAGCACAGCGTGGAATCCTCAGCCAGGACAGTGCTTTCAGAGGGGGAACCTGCAACTTACCTCAGCATCTCTTTCCAACTGTCCTGCAAAATGGTTTCGTACATGGATAGCTTTTGCCATGGCAGACTGGTGTACACACAACTTCCAAGAAAGATTTTCAGGTTGATTCTGCAGAAAAACCTTATAGTGTCTGGATATTTCAGCCTGCCTGACTGAAAAAACAGACACACACTATCATCTTAGGTAGCCAAGGCTCCCAGGAGCAGCACCGGGAAAGCAAACATTTGATTGCTTGAGATTGTGCTCCATGGACCCTAGGCACACCTTTGCTGCCTTGTTCCTAAAATACTCCTGGTCTCCCGGCCAGGTCCCACACAGGGCTACAGGACACACATCTACACACTCCAGCAATTTATCACTTGAGTACCCAGCTCCCTGAGCTCATTTCCTGGTAGAAGACTCACTGCATTTCTCCTCTTTGAGTCTGAATACAAGACTATCTGCCCCAACAGGGGAGCAGGTGCTGTGCCACCCCAGTACCGGAACATCCTCCCCTGCAGGGGGAAATTCTTACTGCATAGAATTCTCGAGGGTGGAAGGGACCTCTAGAGGTCACGTTATACAACCCACTCAGGGAGGAGGGAGACCCATATGGAAAGCACCTGGCTCCAGGGCCAGGCTATTCTGAAGTGTCATGGGGCAACCACCACAAGACAGTGCTGATATGTTCATATGTTGTTGCTGCTTGGTACGTTGCTGCCAGCTGCCATCCCTGATTGTATGTGTGTTGCAATCAGTGGGAAATGCATGGAATACTGCAGCCATAAGTTGGCTTCACAAACAGCTGCATGACCACAGTGCACGGAGCTGACATGCAGAGACTCATGCCAGGAACTGCACAAGGAGCTGGACAGCTCACAGACAGCATTGGCATGTCAGGAACCGTCTCCATCTACCACTGGTGGGGTGGAAAATCACAACCATAGAGTATCATGAGTTGGAAAGGGACCCACAAGGGTCATCAAGTCCAGCTCTTAGGCCTGCACAGGACAGCCTCAAGAATCTCACTACATGCCATGAAAAGAACTGGGAAAGGGAGACTGGCAGTGTGATTGGCCATGATAGAAAACAAGAAGCCAGAGAGAGGTTTTTTTGTAATGTAAAAATAAGTCTTTCAGCTCTTCATCTTTGCTATGTCTGAGAGATTTTGTGATGAGGATTAAAAAGTATGAGACACTCCAAAGAAACAGCAGCTGTACCCAAACTACAGGACCCAGAAACACATTTCAGCACCAGTATTTTGTAGGAATCAAATCACATCACAGCTCCACAGCAGGATAACAGTTATCCATCCCACTCAGTCAGTCCAGGCAGCAGGAGTTGAGCTTTCAAGCACTGTCCTGGACTTACAGTGCCACTTACCACTGCCTTTAGCAAGACCTCAAGGTGCTGGGCAGATGTTTGCAGAGCATCAGACGTGGAGATGGGAGTTCTGCCAGGCTCCTCCTTCAGTTTCAGAGCAGATCACAGCCTGCCCAGTTGTTCATGCTTTCTTTATTCTGGATCCCTTTTGAAATGTTTGCAGTTCTTTGTCTAGAAACACCTTTGTTGCTCTCAGCAATTGTTCTTCCTAACTTAACAGTAACTCACTTTGTATTGTTCTGTTTATCTTTCCAAGGATAGTTTGCCTGGTTCTCCTTATCTATTCTGTTCTTCTTAAAGAGCCTTGAATCACACCACAGCAGCAAATCCACTCCCCGTTTTTGTGGTTCAGAATATGTTGTCTGCGCTAAATCATCACTCACACCAGCTGTGGATTCTTTGACCTGCCCTCTCCCTTGCTGAGTTTTGTGGGAAGGAAAGCTGGACATAGAGCCTGGAAGGAAACTGTGACATGCTCTAATCCTGCTGATTAGACATAATTTGTTGACACATGGTGAAGAACGAAAGCATGAAGCTTTGTCAGAAGAGGTTTAGATCAAATACTAAGGAAAGGCTTCACCCACAGGGTGGTTGGGCACTGGAACAGGCTCCCCAGGCAGTGATCACGTCCACAGGCTTCTCAGAGTTCAAGAAATGTTTGGACAAGGCTCTCAGGCACATGGTGGGATTCTTGACATTGTTCTAAGCAGGGTCAGGAGCTGGACTCGATGATCCTTGTAGATCCCTTCCAATTTAGGAATTTCTAAGATTCTATGATTCTGCTGTGCTGCAGAGGGAGACTGGCCCCCAACTTTTACGTTTGTACCACAAACTAAAGTCCCAAGTTGTGAGTAAAATCAGACCAAAATCTACTTAAGTCACTTCTCCCAGCATCTTCATCCTCCTTCTTGTTGAAGTCCAGTGGGAAGGACCTGTCTGGACCTGAAGGATCTCTACCAGGGCCAGCACACTCATTTTGAAAGGCCCCAGCACCTGAGAACATGACTGTCTTACTTCTGTGTCCCCGCTGTGTCAGCAGGTCTTGCTCTCTGTTGGCAGAAGCCCAAGATCAAGCATTTCTTCACCCAGTTTTCTCCGGTTGCCTGTTCCTTGAAACCCCAGTGCAGCAGGATCTGCCATTTCAGGCCAGCTGTTGCATATCAAGATCTGTCAGCTGGTTCCAAAGGCACAGAATGAGTATATACCAACAAAAGATCCCATGCAGGTACCAGGAAGCATGACCTCTGCAATATTTTTGGTCACAAGCAATCTCATAGGGAATAGTGGAACTGGCTTCTTCAGCCTGGTTTCCAATAGAAATAAAACTTAAGCAATCATGCTGTTTGTATTTGTTCATCCATCCCCAACAGCTTGGAACCTGTCAGCAAATTTCACCCAAATCAGACTGAGCCATCAAGAAGCCAATGGTCTGACTCAGCCTGTGACATGGGATTCTTCTCTTTACCAGTTGCATAGGAGGAGCCCATACAGAAAGCTGCTGTGAGAGCTCAACTTCTATCAGACATCAAGAAAGAGTACACAGAGTTTCCCCAAACACTTCCTCATGCAGAAACTTTAGGCAGGACTCACACTTTCCAGTACACCAGAGGATCCACCAGAGAAAAGAGAGCCCTGGGAGGTAAGGTTTCCTTGAATAGGCAGCCCAGGCTTGTTGCCTCTGGTTTTGCACGGAGCATGCCACCACCATAAACCAGCAAATTTAACACTGATAAACAGAATGATCAAGAACACCTGTACCTGATGTGACGTTATTGGACCCGTAAAGGATGACACACAGTCTTCCAATGGAGATTCAAGCTCCCACCCTTTATTCATATCTGACTCCATATTTATAGTATTTCTACACAAACCAGGGATTGGAGGAGAAGGTTGACACCTTTCCCATCCCATTGGTCTAAACAACAGTCCACCAGTTGATCCGTCCTCCAAGAGATGGAACATAAACAAATCCCGTGTAACATAAACAGTGCTTCTAACAATAGCACCCGTGTGTGAGAAAGAACACCCAAAATATGAAAACATAGAATTGTAAGAAAAACATCAGAAGGCTAGAAAATCAGGGCGACACCTGATGGGCAAAAGTAGCCCCCCATCTTGTGAGACCAGCATCCCAAAATGTCAGGCAGCATCAACCATGGCTAGGCCCCAGAACAGCATAAGGGTCATGATTTTCTCACCCTTCCAGATGAGTTTCAAAGATAATGACTTCACCTAACACTCAGAACAAATTCCAGGGAAAACAATTGATGTCAGTGACTGATGTGTCCACTACAGTGCTTAAGCTGGTCATAGGAAGAAGCACAAAAATAATACAATTTCACTGTTTATCTAACACCAGCTAAAGGCAAAATCAACAAACAGGCTTGGTATCTCTCAGGAGACACAAAGCTGACAGCCCCAGCCTACCCTCAACAGACACAGGACACATTGACTTTGGCAGCGCTGACTGCTGCATGCTGTCATGTCAATAAACAGACACATACAGATATCCAGGGGAGGTGAAGAGTCGTGGAACGCGTAGAAGAGCAGTGTTTGCTATAAAAAGACAAGGGAGAGAAAAAAATCAGTCTTATTAATAATAACACCTCGCTTTATGATACACCCATGAATAAGGAAAAGTAGGAGCGCTGATGGGGGAGGGTGTCCCAGATATACTCCAGAAGACACAGTGTTGCCTATACTGCTGTACAGCTGGGCCCAGCTAAGGAGGTGGTGATGCTGCTGCTTTTCTGTGTGCTTCCAGAAACACCTTTACCTCACCACACAGGGTGAACCACTCAGGTTATTCCTCTCCGAGAACACAGCCCCCATGTGCCAGTTTGCATGGAGAGGGAAGCAGCTCTGTGCCAGGCTGTGGCTGAAGAGCTAACGTCAAGCAGAGTTCCTTCAAGCCCACGCCTCCTCTCGTATCCAGGTCCTTTCCCACCTCACTGCCCAGAGGCAAGCCCTTAGCAAAAGTGCTTTAGGCTGATGGAGTAGCTTACATGTGACAGTGCTGTGATTACATCCTGGTGCTACTGTTACTGTGGGAAACCTACAAACATAAAACTATGGCTCATTGTAGAAATTTAATTCACTGAGGTGTGACTAGTCTAACACAGTCCCTTCAGCTGCTTACTTAGGGAAGGAATGTTTGTTTCCACCGTCTTCAAAGAAAGAGGGCTGCCGGAAATGGAAGCAAGAAGCAAACAAACAATGCAGGCAGCAGAAAATGCCAGGCCACAGCTCTGAAATGCACATCACAGCACAGGATAGAGGACAGCTTGTGAAGTGCCCTTTGACTACCAGCTGTGCCCTCGGGGGTATCAACTGGTTGTCCCTAATCTCACTGACAGTGCACTCTAAGCCATTAAAAAGGGCATTAAACATTATGGGTCCCGGTATCAAAAAAATTTTTAGTATCTGCCTTTTTCATGCCCTTTGTTTCTAGGTCCTCTGCCCCAGTATACAGCAAGCCCACACTTTTCCAGAGCCTTTATTTCGCATCTGGCATGGTTGAAAGAGGCCCCTCTTGGTGTCTTTCATGTCTGCTAGCCCCAGCACTCCAGCTTTGCTTATTCCATTCCTGAAAGTTCAGGCAATGCCTCAATGCCCACTGCAGGTAAACTGTCCCTATGTACACTCTTGGATTCCCCACCAAACATTACTCTTACATCAAGGAAGCTGGTCCTTGTACAAGATGCTGCTATTTCAGTGGATCCAGGGTAAAAAGGAAGGTAAAGTTTCAGTTCAGTCTATTCATGGGGAATCAAAAGTGAAATTCCACTCTTCCCAAAACATATAAGCTGTGCATACAGTATAGGACCATTTTAAGAGCAACAATGCCCCCTGCCTGTCTCCACTCCTGCACTCTCTTCCCATTTCCTTGAATTTTCCACCTACAAATCAGTTGACTTAGATCTGTCCCTTCTATCATAACACAGCTACAACTGTGGTAAAACTCTGGGTTTGGGGGAAATGGACTTTTCTGGACTGAATTCTGTTTCAGCATGGTGTAGAGTAAGTGTGGCTTCACTGAAGTCTCTGTTCTTCAGCCTGAACCAGTACTTGGTCAAGGATGAGACATTCTCAGGAGCACCCAGAAACTCAGCTCCTTCTATTTTCAGCTTTGTATTCCACACTAGTAACTTCATCCTGTCCTGTCCTTTCAACTCCATCACCTTTTCCAAATTCCCACTGTGCCAGAGAGAAGATACTCCCAAGATCTCATCACTGACTTCACTAGAGTGCTCCACATCTTCTTGCTCTCTAAGGGTGAAGCCAAGTCTGGACTCTCTGCTTTGTCCAAGTGGGAACAAAAGTAAAGATGGAGGAGAGGTGGGTCCTGGTGCCCAAGGAGGCCTGCTGGGCTGAAAGGGTTTGTGGAGTGAGGGGATACACTCTGAGCCGTGACCTGGGTTCCCACAAGGAGCTGGCTGGCTGAGTACCCTCAGAAGAGGACCAGGAGACCCTGAATCTGGAGCAGATCATTGAGACTCCATGGAGCAGAGCAGGAGAGTTGCGAAAACTACTCTCTGGACAGACATGGGGCTGTGGTAGGATCACAGACATCCCTGACGCAGAGGAAACCAGGCACTGGGAACCTGGAACAAAGGACTGAGAAGCACAGCAAGGGAAGAGCTTGGGTTGATGAGTCAGAGGCTGAGCACAAACACAGGAACCGGCTATCATGCGGTAACTGGTTACTGCATGTCAGCGTTACAATCCATGTGCATTTGCTTAGTCCGTGCAAATAAGGTCACTTCAGCCAGCTTAGTGCGGTTCTGTCACGTTGGCTAAGTTGAACTGACTTGCATATGCCATGGATTAGGCTTGTGCACACAGCTGCCCCCCACCACCAGTTGAGGTACAGCAGTGTATTCCTCTGTGACAACACGTCCAGTCTGTCCAGACCTCCAGCTTCAGAACAGTTCCATTGGTGGAACAGGGGAAGCTCAAGAAAAGCACCTGGAATATGGTAAAACAGCTAAGAAGGTCACACAAACAAGGTGGCAAGTGGGGTTATGCGGAAGCACGGTGAGGACACATCCCATACCATGTCAGCCTTCCATCTTGGGAATGTCTTCTCCAGGACCACAGCCTCCCATGTTCCTCTTATAGACTGGAGCCTACTGGGCTTGGATGGCTGCTTGACAGAACAGCCTCATTAGGAGGTTTCGCAATCAGCTCCCTGTGACTGTATTAAGCAGCCTGCATCATCTGTTTTGACTTTGCTGGATTTGTCTGTGTTCAATATATTTCTCGCAAGGGTCCCAGTTCAGCCCTCACTGACGTCAATGGGAGTCGGTCCATTCCCTTCAGTGAGAGCGAGAGCTGTCCCTTGATGCTTGTATCTCAGCTGTTCCATTTCAGTGCCCAGCTCCAGATATCCTCCTACCTTTCCCATCCCTTCCACATGGCTGGCAGCTCTACCCTCTCCCTTCTGGCTGAACAGCAGATCCTGTCCAAACTCTCTCCTGCTCCCTGAAACTGTTTTCCACCACAAATCTTGATTTTCTGAGCACCTTCAGGATCACATTTCCTCAGCTGGACCCTCAGCAATGTTTCCATTTCCTAATCCTTGACAAAGCAGGTTTTGTTGGTTGGCCTCTCCACCTGGCGATGTCCTCCTTCTACAGCACAGTCATCCAGCTGGACAGTAAGGAAGGCTTTCCCTTCAGTTAGGTTTATTTCTGCATTAGCTTGAGGGTAAGTTCCAATCCTAACTTAGATCTCTGTGTGGGTGATTATCAAGGAGGAAAGCTGAACAGTTACAGGAGTCTGAGAATCTGGTTTCAACACCACACTCTGTTAAGGATTCCCACTGAAATTTTGGATAAGTCATTTAAATTCTTCACTCCTTCCTGTAAAACTGGGAATCATGTTCCCCCCCTCTACAGTGTTTTTTGATGCTGAGATGTCCTCACAGTACTTTTGAGACCACTACTAAAGCTCATGCAGAGAACTTTTTCATCCCCAAGCCTTTCTGACTTAGCACCATCTAAGAAACTTCAAAAATGGACAAAGATACAAAAAATTTGCTGATCACCCACTAGATAAACCTTTCACCACATCCACAGACCGTCAGAGAAGAGGCAAGACAACACATACCATGCATGCATTGTTTTCAGCCCTTTCCTACAGCACTCACTCCACTGATGCTGTGGAGAAGATCCTGTACTCGACAGCTCCATGGCGTGACCCACTCCAGCCTTGCTTACATTTGCACGTTCATCCTGCAGCCAAACTGTCTGTCTGATTTATGCTATCCCAAGGAAGATCTTGAGTTAATGGCAATAAATTTCTTTAAAGAAGACCCATCTCATGGCAGAAGGAAAAAGACAAGGAAAGAGGGAACCACGGGAATTCTTCTCCTTTCACATCCCAGCTGGGCTTGGCTGGAGCTGGCTCCAATTATGCTGATGGAGCCCAGCACAGCATGCACTTCTGAGGCTGCCACAATGACTCCCAATACCAGAGATGTGCTCTCAGGCAAAGTGGGAAGCAGATGGGCCAAACACAGCACCCCCAGCTTGTGTGGCAGGCACGGTTTGAGAGAAGAGGATTGTTTTTATCAATCAAGAGATTCTGCTGGAAGGGGAAGGCTTCCTGTGGGCTTCAACAGCAAGGAGGGAATGGCAAAGCACTTACAGAGCAGTCAGCCATGGTTCCAGGGAAATGCTTTCAAGATGTGGTCTGTCACACTGATATGCAATCCCAGAGAATTCAGCCTCAGGAGCAACCCTATATCCCACCAGATATAGAGATGAGAAGGAGGAGAGACAACTCTTCAAGGCTGATGTCGTCCAGGGTACTCCTGAACATCATCTCCCTGAGGATCGGCTGAGGCCTGTCAACTCTGTCATAGGGAAAGCCACTCAGACTGAGGTGGTCACTCCCAGCTCCCACCTCACAGGCAAATCCTGGGAAATAAACTGCCAATGACAAGGCCATCTAGCTCTGCATTCCCTCAGAACTTCATCTGCACAGCATCTGTACCAGAAAACAGGCAGGAAATGGGGACATGCAGTGACATTGCTGTCAGACTAAGAAGGAACCAGGGATGTGAGGAAGGTGAAGGAGAAGGGATGGAAAAGGTGAACATGAGCTGACAGAGCCTGATTCAGGTGGGAGCTGGGCAGAAATGGCAGTGAATCCATTATTTATGAGGAGTAAGGTGCTACAGAGCACATCTGGGCCTGGACTACCTTCACCAACACCACAGCCTGCCAAGCTCCTAATAAAACCCAACACAGGTGGACTTGGGTTCTCATGCTGCTCCAGAGCAGCAGCTTCCCCCTCCCCACCTGAGGCCCACATGCACTGTGAAGCAAGTGCTTCCCAAGCATCTCACCACATCCAGGGTCTCCAGGGCTTCCCTACACATCTCTACAGCCAGGCAGAGCAGCCCAGGAGTAGTGGGTCCACGCCCCCACTGCTTAACTCACTCTCTGCAGCTGCACCTTGCCACACAAGCCTCCCCACTCCAAGCAGGGATGGAGTACGCCCACAGTCTGTTGTTGTTGGTTTTGGCTCAGCAGTAGCAGGCTGCTTCCAGCAAGAGTGGTATGAATAATTGCCCAATTAACTGGAGGAACTTCCAGATGTGTGTTTGCTTTCATACCCATCCAGCCCCCCTCAATCCCACGTGCCTAACACCATGAAGAGTGGGGGGGGGCGGGGTGGGAGAGCCATGGCTCTGCTAACTCGTGCATCAGTGTGGGCAGGGCTTGCCTGCTGCCTGGCTCAGCTCCCCTTTCCATCCCCACCTTCCTCTCACTCTTTAAATGGGGAAATGGTCTTTTTTAATGACCCCAGGGAGAAGGAACTTTGCCCTGCCTGCCAGAGCTTGGTTACACTTGCCATAAGCCAAGAAAGCAGAGAAGAAAGCCGATCCCATGTTATGATTTTTATCAGGTGCACATACAGTGAACTCTCTTAAGGCAGGTTGCCATTTTTTTCCATTTCCCCCCACCTTTTTCCATTGAATAATCTCGCACCCAGCAGAGGTTTTATTGTCAGCTAAACTGCTTTCACCCTGCAGGACACTGGGAAACCTTTCAAGATTGTGGTTCTTCCCTGTTCTCAGCAGGATCCAGCACCACCCATCTGCTTCTCACCATCTGATGAAGGGGGGCTCTTTCTGGGATCCAGGTAGAGATTTGACCTGGGCATGGGGTGTCTGAAACTCAGTCAACAGAACAAGGCTAAAAGGTGGCTCAGACTCCACAGATGATGTGAGCTTCCCACCAGCCCTCCTTCACACAAAAAGTGAAAAGGGGGAGTTTCATCTCTGATTTTAGCACCCAGTTTCATACCCAAATATCTAAGCTCCAGTGAGAAGAAGCAGAAGAGTCAGCTCCAGAGAAACCTGCTCCATCCAATAGTGTTGAAGACAAAATGAGCTGATTCACTCACGAGAGGCTTCAGTCTCCCCCCGCCGCACAGGACAGATGGAGCTCAGAGGACAAAATTACACCAGATGGCAAACTTCTACATAGCTGCTGTTTGGGGAAATAAATGTCATCCAAAACACAAATTCTGTCCAACCACAGCAGGAATGAAGCAGCTCTGGCTCAAGGCATTCTCCCAGACCAAACCCTCAGCCTTGATACCCTTTGGACAAGATGTCCAGAAATAACAGCAGCTAGAGATGATGACTCTGGAAGCAGCATTAGCTTGGCATTGTGGGCTTCGCATATCTCCTTATGTCATCCAGCTCCCAAGGCTTTATCTTGCAAACCTTCAGAAAGCAAGCATCTAGGACTCAACCCCAGCCAGAACATCTCCTTTAGCCCCGCACATGGATGCACACAGGGCACTGTTGAAGCAGAAGGCTGCAGAGACCTGCTTTTCATCCAGCAGCTGGCAAAGCCTCAACCAAAGAAAGAGGACAAACTGCCACGTGGTCCTTCCCCACAGTGTACAGAGAGCCTGCCTCACTGCAGGCCAAGCAAATGCTCCTTCTAACTGAGCAGCTTCAGGGAAAGTTTGCTGCTGAAGCTGGGAAATGGTTTGGATGACCCCTGCTCCCATCCTTTGAATCACAAGTGGACAGGGCAGACAGCCAAGCTCCAAATACCTCTGAAAGATGAACGATGGTGTTTTCCTGAGAGGAGCTCAACAGTCAACATTAACTTTTCAGTAATCAGCAACTAAATAGCCCAGTGTAAAAAACTCTTTCCCATGCCAAATTTCCATACCATGCATCTCAAGACTGGGATATAAAGTCCTATTTCTCACAAATCTCTCTTCAATCACTGATAAAGTCACTGCTTCCAGGACTTTCCTTTGCCCCTTAGATTGCTATTCAAATCTAGCCCACCTACAGCATGACAATTCATTTGCCCCCTTCTCTCCACAGCACATTTTCAGGTCAAATCCAGACATGGAGAACTAAAGGTAAAGAACGATCAGGTTGTTTCTTTCAGACAGAACGTGAACCTGGTTGCTGGAGGGCAGCTGTCCTGCTGTAATGCCTGCCTTTCACAGCTCCTGCGCTTGATCTGCTGCACATGAGGCAGCTGATGCAGACCCTCCCATTAGAGAACATGGACTTGAAGTGATGGGAGAAAGAGGAGGTGACACTTGTATGAGGAACATGAGGAAAGCATGTTCTGAGATCCTGCCTGAGGGGTATGATTGTACAGGTCTAAAAGCAATAAAGATAGGGAAGTCAATAAATTTCCAATGGGAGAATCTGTGTGTTTCCTAAGGACAGAAAAACTTTGCATCTGTTCCAGGCACTGGTGTCTCAACCCACTCTGACATCAGCAGAGCAGGGCGCTGACACCACTGCCCACAGCATCGCTGTCAGAAGGCAGAGGAAGCCTTTGGACTGTGCTGTATTTTGCAAGGGTGGAATAACTGGCTTCCCCTCCACAGCCATTGCTTTCCCCACCACCCCACAGGACTCGAAGAGGGCCATAAATGTTTTCAGCATGGCACTTTACCAAGCCTATGTCATAAATTACAGTCCCGTGCCAATAATAAGTCAGGTAATAGCAACACTTTTTTGTCCTGACAACTGCAGGAAAGGTGGTAAATGGGAGGGAGGAAGGTGGTGGGAGACGCCTATTAGCACCAAGCTGGATTTTACATGCGATGGAAAGTGTTTGCTCAGCTGGACGTGAGAAGGGTCCTTAACCAAAGAGCACACTAATGAAAACAGGGTGTGCAAAGGGGTGAGGGGCACCAGCACAGAGTAGCAATTCATGCTCCGGCACAGGTGTGAAGGCTGCAAGGACCAGGCCTGGGCCAGAGCACCACCGAGCCTCCTTTTGCTCCGGCTCCATTTCACACCTTCTGGAAACACTAATTGCAGGTTCTGCTTTGTCTTAGAGGAGAACACAGGCAGGCCTGAGAGCACCCAGTGCCATGGATTTTGATGTAAAGCCCTCTTGAGTGTTAAGCCTGCCCTGGCTGCTTGGCTGGGACAGATAGGATCCCTCTCCAGGCAGAGGTTGTCTGGGCACCATACCCTCTTATCCTTCACCCAGGGATGTTCAGCTTATTCTCAGGTGTCTAAAAAGCAGATCTATGGGATCGCAGCCTGGTTTTGAACTTACTTGTCTAGCCACCTTTGTTGTGAACTCCGCAAGTCCCTCACTGCTCCCACTCAATCACACTAGGAGGTAAATGCACCAGAGACCCTGAAGACCCAGAGCCAGCAGTCCGTACAGAGACATAATACCATGAGGGACCTCAATTCCCAAAAAAAAAAGTTCCTGCTTTGCCTGATGAAAGCCAATGAGCCTCCTGAGAACAGGCAGTGCTGTGTTTGAACTGGTGTAGTGGAGTGCAGGGGGAAGAAAGGGATCAAGCCAACATCAAAGACAGTGCAGGGCATAAATTAAGCAACATTTAGTTATCTATCCATGTCTATAGCACGTGACTGACCAACAGTCCCTGGAGCTTATAGGGACTTTATAGCACCTTATAGGGACCTTATAGCACCTGCACTTGGAATAAACCAAACTCCTTTAGAATCACCTTCCCAGGAAAAGCCCTTGGATTATGAGTCAGTCCCTAAGATTCCACAGGTCATCAGACAGGCACCCCACAGTGGGAGGCAAACTGTCATGTGCAAAATCCTTCTGCAATGAATTCTCCTCCTCCAGAGTCAGGAGCTGGTTAGAGTGCTCCACAGATGCCCAATAGCCAGAAGAATCTCTGTGGACTGGACCCTGCCAAGTATGGAACACCACAGCAGGACCTGCAGCCAAAGTTAGATCCTAACAAGCAACATCACACTCTGGAATACCTGGTGCGACATGCTAGGAATGCACCACACACCACTACAGTCTCCTCACAGAGGAGAGAGATTAAAGTCATCCTGAAAGGAAACTGCTAATTCCCTTCTCACAAATCCCCTCTCCACACCAAGAGGATCATCCAGTACCAGAAGACAACCTTTCACATTCATGGTACAATGTGACTGCTCACCCCTAAAAGGCAGGAGCTGCCATAGCTGGGGTAAGGGAAGGGACAAAGAAACAGGAAAAGATGGCTGCAACCCATCCAACCAAATGGAAAACACAGTGTCCACAAAGTACTTCTTGCAGTCACATAGAAATGCTTGGCTGCCTTCATGACTGCATTCCTTTTGTGTCATTAAAACATCCACCAGCACTCTCCAAGTTTTGGGACCATCAGCTTCACCCTCATTGCCAGGAGTAACATCAGCAGCTCATCCAGAGGGGCAGAACCACATCTGGCTGCTGCAAGTGGAAGAGAAGTGATCCACACCACTGAACAAACCTCTCATTAAGATGCTGGCACGTGATAGGAAAAAGATTTGCTTAATTATCCCTAGTAATTCCCAGTTCTACCCACAGGAGGTCAGACTTTGCCGAGGCTTATCAGCTTTCCATGCAAGCAGCCTAGGGCAAATCCCATTNCTTTCAAACCAGCACACTGTGGGACCAGCAAAGCCACTGTTTTACTAGCCCAGCTTAGGTTTTGGCCTAAGATCCTTCTGTGCTTCCTGGTATTCTCCTATGATCCTCCAGCTGCTCCTCTGCCCACCTTACCAGTGCAAATCTCCTCTCCAAGGCTGTTGGACACACATGAGACTAGGTCTGATGTGATGGATCATTCCATTCACTTAGCCATTCCTCACTTGCTTTTCTTTTCTTGCTTTCATGTGGTTTCCCAATCCAGCTTTCCAGCCCCTCCATTGCCCCTGTCAAAAAGCCTCCATTACATCCAGTGCCTAGTCCATAACTCCAGCCTGGTTTCATAAGAAAATGTGAGATATACAACTGTACACAGCAAAGAAATGTCTGTTCCTGTAGGTTCTGGAAAATGTGTGTTCAGGGGGAATAGCATTTCCATACAAAGAAATGGTTCAATATGAGCTCACTTGTTCTTCACAGAACAGAAAGAGAAGCCACCATCAAGGCACAAACCCAAAGGTCAGAGGCTTCACCCAACACTGCACTTGCAGAACTACTTTATTTCATGCTATATGGGAACTCTGGGAACTAGTTAGATATAAACAAATATCCTTCTTTCATCCCTAGAAAGCCTCTGTAGACTCACTGCCCGCCATGCCCAGGGGCTTACCAGGTCTTGATCTTTATTTGAACCACTCCAGGGTTTAAGGACTTAGAGAGCCTTGGCATTCTTTGGCTGTGTAAAGCTGCCAGCAATGAACATCTTCCTCCAGGAAGAGGAGTAGATGCATTCAAACATGTTTTCCACCAGCCATCTGCCAGCTACTCAAGCAAGGTCTTCACCCTCTCTCTCATAGTCACAGACAATCCAATAGCCTGAACACAGGTTGGTGGAGATTACTCATATAGCCATGCAGGCTCCAAAGTTTTACAGCACAGAGCATCCACTCTGCCCCTATCATCTGCCATTTTACCACCCACACAAGTCCACACACTGCTGTCTCCTTTTATCCTGCATTCACACAGGCCCCTATCCTGAAAGATTTCCCCACACTGATCTTATCTCTGTGCCCTTTATCTTACCTCTGTCTCCTTGAACTCTATCCCCCTATGGCACCCAGAGTACTGGAATTAAGTAAAACTATCAGGCAATGCAGAGGTTTTAGTCACCATTATACTTCTAAAATATTTCTCAATAATGCACCAGTGAGCATCAGGATAGAAGTTTGGAGAGAGCCTTCAATTATTCCTACTTTTGGAGCACTGAGAACAACTGTATGTTGTTCAGTATGTTCAGCTCCAGTCATGGTTCACATTTCAGCAGAGAAACTCTGGGAGTCTGGTCCGTCCCCCCGTGCCTGCTCTTGCTTTTCCAAAGCCTGTCAATCCCCAGCTTTTTTTTCCCGATGTGAAGACATTGTCTCTGCCACAGTTTCCTGGGAGGGACATGAGAATACCAGCACTGTGTTACCTCAGAGGGGCACCATGAGCCCAAGTATGCAAAATACATAGGTCTCACATATTACAGTGAAAGGAACTCTAAATGCTGAAGACATGAAAATTTTTCATCCTCCTACAAAATCTTCGCAAATGCTGCCCACACTTATCTCTATCCTCACATTTCTCCATCTACTTTCATCCTCTTTTAAACCTGCTTTCCTTGCTAGCTCTGCTTCATTTGGTACAAGGAACATAACAGTTTACATGTGTGGAGGTGCCCTCTAGGACCCTGCAAAATCAAACACAAGTGAATATAAAATAATGTATTGTATTTCCAATTTATATTTGGATAAACAAATTATTTCCCATCACAGCTTCTGGAAATGGCTCTCATGCTCCACAACATGAGTTCATTGCTGTCCACAGTAGCATTAGCCAATCATAAGGAAGCATTAAAGGAAGCACATTATGAGGACTGATTACTGCTTCCCCCCAGTTTGGAGCTTAGGCCTGCTTTGGAGCAGTGGGACTGCCCTGCCTGGCAGCCGGCAGAGACAGGGGCACAGCACTGCCCCAGACCCCACTGACCATTTGTCACAGCACAGTGGCTGCTGTGTCTGTCTGCAGGTCTTAACAGGGGTCTGTAAGAAAGGTGAGGGCAGGCTCTTCAGTAGGGCCTGTAGCAACAGGAAAAGAGGGGATAGTTTTATACTGAAAGAGGAG
>VYZR01116769.1:0-47449 GCA_013400675.1 Oxylabes madagascariensis | reverse complement strand
CGTGCGGGGCCGGGCCGTGCGGGAGAGGACTCTGCCAGCACTGAGCCTGCCCACAGCCCTCAGCTTGTTCTCCTCCCCAGAGCAACCTAACTGCTGCTCTCCAGCGCTCTCCCAGCTCCTCACTCCCCAGCATTCTCCTTTCAATGGATTACAAGGAGTAAACTGATGAGGCTTAAGTGGACTTAAGTCTAAGTCTTCCCGCTTCCAGAGTCGAGTGGGCACTCGCGGGTCCCCAGCCCCTCTCCTGCCTTCGCACCACAGGCAGCCGTTGGGCACTGGCGCAGCTGCCTTGGCGCAGGCACCAAACCCGAGGGGACCTTTCCCCATCCCCTCACGCCAGGACCGTCCTCGCCGAGCCCCAAGGGGGCGCAGGGCGGGCAATATAGCAGCGGTGTGGGCGGGGCGGTGGAGGCGCGCACGCACGCACGCACGCACGCACGCCGACACGCACGCACGCCGGCGCAGGCGCGCGCGGCACGTGTCGCAGTGGGCAGCATGGCGGAGCGGCGACCCGTGCCCAGTGACCTGTTCCCGCTGGTGCTCGCCTTCCTGCGCGAGAGCGGCTGCCAGGGCGCCGCGCGCGCCTTCGCCAGGGAGGCGGCGGCGGTGAGCGGGGAGCGGTGAGGGGGGAGCGGGGAGCGGGGAGCGGGGCGGGGACTGACCCACCGGCTGGCTGACACGCGGCCTCTCTCGCTTCAGAAGGAGCAGGACCCCAACGCGGCCTCTCTCCTGGACATCTTCGCCTACTGGCTGCGGTAAGTGCCCGCGGCGCGGCGTGCCGCTGCCCCTCCGCCCGGCCCGCGCCCCGCACGGCCCCTCACGGCCCCTCACCCCTCTGCCCGCAGGTCCCCGGCCGCCAAGAAGAGGAATGTGGTCCCGAATGGCGCGCAGGCGAAGAGGAAGCCGTCCGCCAGCAGCAGTGACAGCTCCAGCGAGGAGGATGAGAAACCCCCGGCCAAGAAACCAGGTGGGCTTGTGGGCGGCCCTAGTGCAGACCGGGGTTGTGTTTGCCATTGGCGTGTCACGTGCATTTAGAGCTCAAGTTCAGTAGCTCTTTTGAGGTCTTTCACAGCTATCAGGGATTAGGTTTGTATTGACTGACCTCGGTTTTGGCAGGTCTTTTGCCCATGACGTGGTAGATACGCATTCATTTTAGTTAAGCGTGGTCTCTTTTATCTTGTAAAAATTTACGCACAGCAGGGTTTGTGTCCCGTAGAAGGTTTTAGCCATTCGAGAGAAATTCCAGGCATTCATACTCACCTGCTGCTTGTGTGAGGTTGCTACTTTTTTTTTCTTTCAAGCTCATGTACTAGTGCTATCAAAAATACATCTCTGCACTGTACTTCGCTATGCGGTGAGCTATATTTTTCCTTTTTATGAGAAACAGTTCTTGTATCTTTTGTTAGTCTCTGTACACAAGATTGTGTGTGTCTGGCAGTTGATTGCAGGTGGAAAGGAATAAATGAGGAGAGGGAGAGACAGAGAAAGAAAATACGTCTTCAACTTGAGCCATCCTAAAGCTGAATTTGAACTTAGATCTGATTTTTGTTTGATAAGGACACTTGTACATAGAACATGAGACAAAACTATTTATTTTGCTCCACATGATTAAAAAGCAATCAGGAACCGGGAAGTGGATTTGGCTAAAACACATTTAGGTGTCTGGAACCTTAACACAGCTTTGCAGTGACTCTCTTTGCAAGTCTGTACTTGTCGAGCAGGTTTCTTGAAGCTGGAAGGTGTGCAGACCCAGCCAATATTATCTCAGTTTGGGGGGTGCTCTTTCTTTGTGGGCTGTCCTTTTTGGTGATAGAAGTCTGCACTTAAATTTGTGTGTGACAAAGATAAAGTCTAGAATTGGTTTTATCTTTTTGCTTACCCATTTGGAGCAGTCTGCTACACACTGCTCAAGAAACAAACCTCTGTTATGAACTTCAGTCATGGTTTAATTACCTTAATATATCCTTTTGCCATGATACCCACAAGTGCAGGATATAGGTACATGAAAATTGTGGATTAACTTGTCATCAATCTATGCTGTCCCTTATTTGCAGCTAAAGCATCAGTTGTGCCCAAAGCAAAAGCAGTCCCTGCTGCCAAGACGGCAGAAAGCAGCAGCGAGGACTCCAGTGATGATTCAGACTCCGAGGAGGAGGAGAAGCCAGCAAAGGTTAGCCCTTCTTTCCAGCATCTTTAATGCACATTTGACAGTGATGAATAATAGCGAATTTAACCAACAGAATTGCATGTGAAATTGGGCTCACTTGTTCTGAACTATGAAGTGCCTAGGCTGCTGCAGATACAATGCAAAAAGAAATTTCTGTACTGCCATTTGGACTAGTCCCAGGAAAAATTAGTTTTTTGTCCTACACCCAGTTTGTTTCATGTCCAAGTCTGGTCCTTGCTTTTATCCTAAGACTTCCAGGGCTTACTTCCTTTGAAAATAAAGATTTACTTACAGTTATTACTATAAGTTTGATCTTTATATATATATATGTGTGTGTTTATGTAAAAAGAGAATCTTGTCTTTCCTTTTTCTTGCTGCAGTCCTGGTCTTGAAGTGGAGGCAAGAAAGAATGATGTCAGGGGAGGAAGAGTGATAACATTGTACACTAGAGGAGACCAGCTAGAGTTGCCCAGTCAGTATTTTCAGTCTTCAAGCTAGTGTGATCTGTAGAAGGAAGAGAACAGTGCCAGCCTCAGAGCTGCCCCATTTTGAGGAGGCAGAACTGAAGACTGATGTGCAAAGGAGGCTTCCAGTGCATTTCTGGGAGGTTTTCTAGAGCAAAACTGTTATCCCAGGATATTCAGACCCTGACCACTAAGCAGAGTGGTGTTTTCAAATCTAAATGGTAACGCCTGTAAAAGACAGCTGTTTCTGTACTCTGTACGTGTCCATCTTATTAGCCTTGTTTTATTTTCATGACTTTGAGGGTTAATCAGTTTTTCCTGCTGTTTAGAAAGGCGCAAAACCTGTGGTGAAGCCAGCTGGAACCAAAATCCAGCCTCAGAAGAAAGCAGAGAGTTCCAGTTCTGACTCAAGCAGCTCAGATGAAGGAGCACCAAAGAAGCAACCACCAAAACCAGCAACACCTAAATCAGGTACCTGTTATTGTGTATCATGAGTAACGTGTAAAATCAAAAAAGCAGGGGAGGGGTGCTGGGGACTGTACCTACATGCAAAGACATATGTATTAACAGAGCAGTCTGAAAATCTGCTTTCACTGCCATTTGTACTCTGGAATAGTCTGTTCTGATATAGAGGTGTAGCACTGCATGCAAATAAAACATCTGGTCCTGAACACCACGTTGTTTGAATAACTGTTTATGTTTTGCTTTTACCATTGTCTTCCCCTCAAAAAGCAGGGAAGATCTTTACTAAGCCTTTAGTTTTGGAAGCTCCCATGAGCTAGAAGACACAGTTTCCAGAAAACTTTCTCTAAGGTTGCAGGATAAACCGACAGTTTTGCATTACTACCTTAATTGGCTCTATAGGCTTCTGTGGTTCTTTTCTCTCTAAGATAATCACTGCTCAATGTAATTATCCCTCATCTACCATAGCTTGTTTTGCAACATCCCTTTGTCCTTCTCTCAAAAGGAAGTAAAGCTGCCCAGGCAGCCACCAAAGTTGTCAATGGAAAAGCAGCAAGCAGTAGCAGCAGCAGTGAAGATTCTGACGAGGAAAAGGCTGCACCAAAAAAGGTAAATTAGGCTATGAAGAACTTCATGAACAGTGTAGTAGTCTAGCAAGACTGGGTGTTACCATCTTGCAGGCACAGACTACACAGATGCTGTGCTCAACATAGTTCTTACGCCTGCTTCTCCTTCATACAGTGGGATTATGTGTTCTAGCATCTCTCCATTTACTGTTTTCTTCCCTAATATCTCCTTGCTACTTTCTCTGCTCCTTCCTTTGCAGGAAAACATCTTGTTGTGTCATAACCATATTGTGTCTCCATTATATAAAGTCACTTTGGCCTGACTCTTTCATGTTTCGCTGTCTGTGACTTCGAGTTTTCCACTACTGAGTGTTTAAAAATGTTTCCTACAACACAAAAATAGTCATAGTTGTTTTTAATCATGTGGCAGTTGCTACATTTCAGTCAGTCTTCTGCGCTTTTGTCCAGAGGAGCTTCTCATTAGGGGTTCATGGAGCAGAAAACAATAGCAGAGGAGCTAGAAAGATAATGATGCTCATGCATTTCTTAAAATTTGCATTTGAGAATCTCTGTTTATCTTTTTCCCTTTGTCTTGAGAATTTGCTCTTAAGTGAGGTGTGGAATTGAACAAGATCCACATCCAGTTGGTCCCACAAGATTTCTGCAATTTTCTTATTTAATGTGTATTTCTTTCAATAAGGCTCTTCCCAAGAAGTCACCTCTGCCAAAACCTGCAGCCACTCAAGCATGTCCAGGGAAGACCAAACGTGCCAAGAAGAGTTCCAGTAGTGAGGACTCGTCTGACAGCTCAGGCGATGAAAAGCCGCCTGCAAAACAAAAGCCAAAGTCTGGTATGTGAAAAATACTACTATAGGAGCCGTAACGAGAGATGTGGGACTCCAGCGGCTCTTTAACGGTGCTGTTTATTTCACAGATTGAAGTTACAGCAGTCATGGGTCGTGGGTGGATACCTGGGACGAATCAATGCTTTTTTCCCATCTGGTCCTGTAACACTTATCATAGATTCACTTTGCAAGCACAGAGTGGCACCTCCAATGCTTGTGAGAGCGCTTGAGGGAGTTATCAACTTCCAATCTTTTGGCCAAAGAAAATGAGATATTATACTAACACTGGGTCCTGAGTCAACTATGGCTGTGATATCAACTTGAACTCCACAATGTGACAACTCACAAGTCACCAGTGGTCATTGGTGACTAATTTTTTGGACCAAAAAAAATCAGGATTTTCAGGAGTAACTGGAAAACAGCATGATGGCATTTGATGTGCAGTCCTTAGAGGCAGTGCTAAAACAATAAGGGTTCTTGGTGGAGTATGCAGTGGGGAGTAGTAGGCATTAACTAAAAGACTAAGACTCTTATCTATGCAAATTTGGCTTTTTTTCTCATGCCAATTTATTAATTGAAAATTATCTGATCCCTGTGGGGGGTTCTCCGACCTAGGAAGCAGTGGACCTAGGAAGCAGCGCCGACTAGGTGCTTCATAGATTGAAGTTACAGCAATCATGGGTCGTGGGTGGACAGAGCCCAAAGCTATCGCTGTCAGCATCAGCTTATAGGCAAAACCTGAAGCCCCTTTGGTTCTGGTTACAATGCATTATATAGTTTTCTTTACTGAACATCTTAATACATAATAACTGATCAGCATCATACACAATACCTTCACATTTACCTATAGCCTATCACAACTACTATCATTACCATATTATGGTTAGTACTATCCAATCACCTCGAGTTAGTATGTTACATTTTAAGCTTAAAGTTGTTTTTCTGTTTTCTTGCAGTGGAAAATTCTTAGACCTTTTTTCTCCTTTGGTAAAAACTTGCTTTTATTTGCCTATGATTTTCCTGAGATTTCTCTTTACTTGGTAAAAACGTGTTTTTGTTTGTAGACAACTTATCCTTTGCTCTTAGCCATAAAAGTTTCCTTCCAACTCATCTGAACCTTGGTCCATTAACAACTAACTCAGCAATCCCTAACTTAAACATTTTTTATTCTTCTATATCAAACCTTGCTTCCATCTCTGTTCCACTTTCAGGTTCCACATTCAGAGAGCCTTCTGCTAAACCTACATATCTGTAAAACTTCCCTGTCAAACTTTCATCTTTCCCAACATACTACATAGGGTTTTTTTGTGAAGTATCCAGGGCCTTTCAGTTGCAGTCCAGCTTATGGGCTAAATGGGCCTCTGTTCAGTGTGGTATAATGTCTTTAGGGTTCCAGTGGAGAGCTGCTCTGAGCAGAGGGTCAATCATCCAAGGTCAGTCTGACTCTAACCAGAGGATTTGAGAAGGCAATAAATGAAAACAATGAAAAATTGACATATGTGGTTTTTTTTCTGAAAAAGTTTGCTGACAAGCTCTCTGTTCTTCTAAAAGTGCAGAAAAAACTTCTGCAGAGATGGTTGGGTCAGCTAAACCCCAAGAGGAGGGGTTAAACTCCGAGTAGAAACAAGGAGGTAGCAGTAGGGTGGGTATAGTCTTTCAAATTATAAGCTAGTGTTGGATTGTAGCTACAGAAGGAGAATAAATGGAAGTGTATAGCAGAAGTGCTTTATTCTAACTACAGCAAACATCTTGTGCTGCTCACATTATCATGCAGGCAAAATGCTGTGTTTCTCTTCATAGGTCCATACAGTGCTGTACCACCTCCTCAAGGAACACAGACAAAGAAGGGCCTTGCTAAGGCTCCTGCTAAGAAGGCTGAGAGCAGTGACTCTTCAGACAGTAGTGATGAGGCAGAGCCCTCAAAGGTGCCCTCAAAGGCAGAAGCAGGTACGTTGTGAGGAGGAGAGGCTGCAGGGGAAGTACTTCATTGTGCCAGCAAGGTTTTTTGTAAGGTCTTGGCTTCCTCAAAAAAGCCATTTGTCTTTGCTCTATGTTGCTATTTGCTCTTCTGGAAGCCTTGATTAATTTGAAGGCATCCCAAACAACACTGTGTACAACTTGTGGATCAGAACTGTGGTCAGATTTGATTTGCACATACTGATTTGAAAAGTCATTGGGATCTAGTTTAGTGGGAATAAGCCAAGTTCTTGCATGGCTTCCATGGGCTGGCTGAGTTGCTGGTGTACTGAGAATGGAGCTTTCTCACATCTGCTAAGGTTTGGATCTTGGGACAAAGGTTGGGTGTGGATGTGGCCTATTAATTTTAAACTTGCCTTTGCAGGCAAAGCAGTAGTAGCTAAAACAATCCCTGCCCCCCAGAAGAAAGCTGTGACTAGCAAAAAGGCTGAATCCAGTTCTGACAGTGACTCAGGTAATTCAAGAAATCAAGTTCTGATCCTTTTGTGTTAATGTTTTTACTGGCCAAGTTGCTTGCAGTGGTGTATCTAAGAGCCTTAGTGTATCAGCTTAAAAGCTTCAGAGTCTCCATGGCTAGTGAGATGTGAAATTGAAAACCAGCACCCTGCTATTCAAGGGTGGAGTGTGACCATGAGACAAGACCATTGGCAAGTGCAGAGAAGTCCCCATATTGCTGGATGGAAAGGGCAGGCAATTGTGAATCCGTTTCTCACAGAAGTTGAATGGTTCAACTCTTCTTGAGCATCTGTCTTGAGATTTTTGGGGTTTTTTATTCCATTGTGTTTGGAGACGTTTCTGAAATAAAAAATGTAATCACCATATGAAGTTCAAAATAGACTTAGGAGATGCCTGCCTTCTCCTAAAGTGACCCTAGAAATGTAGGAGCAGTGTACTTTGTCTCTCCTGTCGACCAGGTTTGAGGTTTGGTATTTCCCATGTAAGTTCCTGTCTGCTACAATTTCCCTCTGAGTTCACAATGCTCCCGTAGCATATCTCAGCATCTCTGGTGCCATGGCAGGGACTGGGTGGCAGCTGCCAGTCTGTCTGCAGACAGCTAGCCCTAGCGCTAGGTTGTGTGACACTCCAGTGAGTGTCAGCAGTTCTGTGTTTTCTGGGTTTGTTACCTAGTTTCTCTCAAAATCGTCAAGTTTTTGATCGCTGTTACTAAAGTGTTCAGAAATACTGGAATAGATCAGGTTTAATATTCCAGATTCATGTAACACAATACAAAGGTGTATTTGTCTCAAGAGTCTCCATTTTCAAACTGCTGCTCTCTCATCTGATAAAGGAAGTAGCTAAAATGAGATACTGTGCTGTTGCTGCCTCACTTTGTATGCTTTGTCAACTTTATCTCTTAATTTTTTGTATGTTTTTTTTGATCCTTACCACATAGATTCTTTTTTCGATGTTTCTTCTCCCCAAGTTTGGTGATACTGGTACTTTCTCTAAAGTTCTTTTTTCAGTACCTCTTCTCCTGCATTATTCTCCAAATATTTATTTCTTTGTGCATACATTAGTGAAGAACTTAAACTGTTTTGTTTCCACTTTCCCCCAACGAAGAAGATGCGTGGAAAAATGAATGCTGTCCCCTGACCGTTCAAGTGTTCATCAGATGCTTCCAGTTACCTAGTGGCTTAGCCTTGAGCCACAAGCCATTTTGCTTTTCACCTACCCATAAATTGCATACATGTTACCACTAAAACAACTTGCTCATGAAGCTTATTAACTTGAAGAACGTTTTTTTTGGTTTTTCTAGATTCTAGCTCTGAAGATGATAAAAAGAAGGTAGGGAATAAGCTCCCCGCTAAACAACCTGTGATAAAGAATACTTCCAAACCAGCAAAAGTAGTTGTCAAGCCTGGACAAGCAAAGAAAGATTCCAGTTCTTCCTCAGACAGCTCAGGTATTGGGGTGGGAGAGGAGAATTTCTACATGCATGTTGTTCTTGTTCAGACCTTTCTGTTTCTAGGCAGGGTCTGGGGTGCCGTTGGACAGGAATACCCATTGCAGTGTTGTTCCAAGCAGATGATGAAGTGTACTGTGTATCAACGCTGAATCTGAATGTTAGCCTTGTGTTAAAGGAATGGGTCTTAGTCTTGACTGCTCTTTTTCTTTCCATTGTAGATTCTGATAGTTCTGACAAGAAGGCAGCTCCTGTGAAGCCCACAGCTAAAGCAGCAACCCCTGCAGCAAAGAAGTCACCAGCTCCCGCAAAGAAAGCACAAAGTAGCTCTGATTCAGATAGCAGCTCCAGCAGTTCTGAGGATGAGAAGAAGAAGAAAGGCCCTCCAGCTAAACCAGCTGGCAAAGTGGCTAAGCCACTGTCCAAACCTTCTACTCCAGCTCCCAAAGCAGCTCCCAAAGCAGACACATCTGACTCTGATAGCTCCAACAGTGAAGAAGAAAAGCCAGCAGGGAAACCAGCCTCCAAATCTACAGGGGCACCAAAAGCAACTGTGGGGAAGAAGGCAGCTGCTTCCAGTAGTAGCAGCAGCTCATCAGACAGTTCCAGTGAAGAGGATGGGAAGCCCAAAAAGGCAGTGAAGGGGGTGCAGAATGGTTCTAAAGCCACTGCCTCCACAGAGAAAGCAAAAGCATCTGCAGTAGCTGCAAACAACATGAAGTCTAAGCCAGCTGGTGGCAGCAGTAGTAGCAGTCAAAGCAGCTCTGAAGAAGAGACTGGAAAAGTCAATGGAGGAAAAGTCAATGGAGGTATTAGTGGGAAGTCCGGGAAGTGGGTCTGTCAGGCAGTGTTACTAAGCTAAGCATGCATGGCAGACCTTCTGAAACAATACTCATTCTAATCTCTGTGTGATACTGCGTTGTGCCATCTGGTGCAGTAGTAAGAGGGAAGGGCTAGTTTTGAGTTTCGTGGGATCCTTTTCGTCTGTATTGTATAGCTGCTGGCAGTGAAATTTGTGGTAATGTGAAGTACTTTTCTGTGTAGTTGTTGCCAGTTGCCATCTCCGCATGCACAGTATTTAGTGACAGCAAAGCAGACTGCTGGAGGACCTTGTCTGTGTGGAGTGGGATACCACAATTGATGCCCTGGTGCACAATCTCAATCTTAAACCCTCCAGGAGGTGAACAACTAATGATGCGCCAGTGATGTGTGCGAGTGCATACGGTATGAATCCAAAATCTGGTAAATATTGACCAACAGAACTCTCTCAATGTGCAAAATCATTCATACAGAACTATTGCATAAAATTTTATCCATTAGGGTAGGATGGGGAGGTCCTTGCTGACTCAGAATTTGTTAGTGTCTGGTTCAGCAGTCTGTTTTCTGGGCGAAGGCATGCAGGCACCAGTTCTCGCACCTGTGTCAACACTAGGTTTGCTCTCTGGGGAACAGAAGCCATTACTTTTCCCAATGCTGCCTTTAAAGTTCTGCTGCTGTACATCTAACAGGCACAATCGGCAAGAAACATAAGCGGGAAGATGTTCAGGAGCTGGAAACGCCACACAGTAAAAAAGCAAAGATCAAAGCCAAAACACCACACACAGTTCCCAAGGTGAAACGGGTGAGTGAGGGTGGACTGTGGCACCTGGCTGAAGAGGCATCTCTGCCTTCTGAACAAGTAGGCTGGCTTGGGGTTTTTCTGGGTGGTTGGACCCACAGGATTATTTGGTTTCTTACTCTCTCCTTAAGCTCTTTAACCTTGTCTGGAGAACCCTAGGGAGTGCACCTAAGAACGTTACATTATTCTGGCCGAAGCTGATGGGATATAGTTGCACAGGAGCCCTCCTGAGGCCGCCTGATCTGAAGCAGGGAAAGAATGATGAATCTGAGAAACACTTAAAAGATTGAGGTGATGAGAACAGGGTTCTGTATTTGCAGGGCAAGGAAGGAGGTTTCTGCTAAAGGAACATTGTATGTTTGTGGTTACTGCAGCTCATTTTCTTTTTCAACAGGCCTCGTCTCCATTCCGCCGCGTAAGGGAAGAAGAGATTGAGGTGGATGCCCGTGTGGCCGATAACTCATTTGAAGCAAAGGTAGGGCTAGGTGGTGCCAGGGTGGTAACAGTTGATCTCGGGAAGTACATGTCTGCAGAGCAGCCTCGGTGTGCTTCTGGACAGTGGTTTTGGTGGGAACTCCTTCCACCAGGAGGCGCATGGGAAAGTGGTATCAGCTCCCGTGTGAGTGTACTGGGGTTTGCTGGGTACAGTGAAGTGCAAAACATTGCCTTCACTCTCATGGGTACTGACTTGAATTTCTTTTTCTCCCACTCCATCCCTCACAGAAAGGAGCAGCTGGTGACTGGGGTGAGAAGGCTAACAACATCCTGAAATACACTAAAGGCAAATCTTTCCGTCATGAGAAAACAAAGAAAAAACGAGGCAGCTACCGTGGGGGCACTATATCGACCCAGGTCAATTCCGTCAAGTTTGAAAGTGACTGAGAGTATTGCAGTTCATAAACCATCTGCTCACCAGAACATCTCGTGTGGGCATATGGACATTATGGATGTCAAACCTGCCTGGAATGCTACCTCCCCTAGCCCCTTGTTGGGCAGGCAGCTCCAGTGTAGAGATGTGGGAGAATGGTTGGATGTTTCCCTGTTTTATTTCTAATTTTGTTTTAGCCTCCTAATTTGAAACCATCCTTAAGCTGGTGTTATTGGCACCACTAGGGTGACCGCCAAGACATATTTTCTACAGTCTTATTTTTAAAAGGCTGGCAGTGATTTTTACTTTCGGTTTCCTGCCCATCTAGTAGAAGAAAAAGAAATCATTGTCCTGTATTTTAACCTCCCATTTCTTTTTCAACCAGTTTAACCCTCATACCTTTGAAAAGGCAAGTATTGTCACTTGCTTCTGACTAGTTACCGTAAGAACAACAACTGATTTGAGCACTCTGGCTGTAATCCCCAACCCCATCTGACATTTCAAGTTTACCCTTGTAGTGTGACAGGGTTCCTTTTCTGTTTTGTGGTTTCACCTTGCAGTAAATACCTACTTTCCTCTTCTTTGCACTCCTGTGGAGGCCACTAACCAGAGTACTTGGAGAAGCAGTCTCTAAATATGGTTTAGTAGTTGAGTAACAGTATCGATTGCAATTGCAAGGTGGGGGCTATTGTCAGAAAGACCAAGGTCTATAGTACTGCTGTGGCACCCTTGATAACACTTCCATTAGTGTAGCTGGGGAGTGAAGTTGTATAGAAACTTGACTGCGTAGAGGTTGGGAAGTTTCACTTGGTGGGAAGGGAAAAGACGACTGAGGAGATAGAGGCCTCTTAAGCAAAAGGCAGAGGTGGATAAGCAGTGTTTTTGTTTCAGAGGCTGTGGCCGCAGCATGGCATTACTCTTTGTTCTGTCTGAACATAAAGTGTGCCAGCTTACATTTACTCGCAGTAGTGTGAGCTGCAGCTTGTTAGGAGTCAAGATGAATGTATCATTAATGCCTTAAATTTATTATTCTGAGTTGGATCACTTGGTCTTTGAGCTGTTTTCCATTTGTTAAATCCCTGTTGAGAAGTAAAATTCCCGTTTCCCCCTAGCACTAAGGCAAACCCTGGTGCTGTAATGTTTGAAGTACCAGCAACAAGTGTATGTTCAGTATGGGGAGCCACAAAGAAGTTGAGAAACTTGCAGCCTAAACTGAGATTTCATGAGCAATTGACAGTATAATGGTGTACTGAGAGGTGGGCTTGTAGTCACTCAGCTGTGTGACTGCCTCCTTACTTAGGTGCAGCTTGCATCTGGTAGGAGATACTCCCCCCAGTACTTTTCCCTCTGTTAGGTGGGAAAAGTTAACTAGTTTGAGGAGCAGTGGGTTGAGCCCTCAGCCAGTATGAGTTGAATAGTGGTAGTGCGTGTTTGGGAATTGGAGGCAGTGGGCTGTGAGATACGCTTACCCCACATGATGAAACTGCCAGCCAGTGAGAGGTAGTGCAGGGCCTGATTTCCATGTTTCCATTCCCTCCCCAAAGGGTGCCAATGAGAAGAGCCTTGTTACAGGAAGCTATGTTTGTGTGCAGTGTCACCTAATTGAGGGTTGGATGAGACTTGATGAGCCACCCCCATGTACATCAGTGGCAACTTTTTCCAGTGAGCAGTTTTCAGGACTTCCCCTCTGGCTTGCACAATCACTGGGGCCTGGATTCAAGGCTACAGTGCAGAGGGGCCCAGGAGACCATGGTTATTACAAGAAAGTAAAGGTTAGAGGCCAAAGGAAGGTGGGAAGAGTATTTTCTGCATGGGGATTTGAACATCATCTTTCTTGTCGTTTGTCCTCTTTTTTCTGTTTATCAGGAACTTACATTTGAAACTCTTTAAAATACTTTTACCCTTCAGGTTTTTTTAAAAAGTCTATAAAATGTGAAAATTTAATGCGTCAGAAAATAAAGATTGCTGCCTTTGTAGTCTGAGTGGATCTGGTAGTTAAAGATATGGAATAGTGGGTGGGAAAAGGGAGGGTACCAGTGCTTGGGGGTAACAGCACTGTGTCTACATCTGTCTACAACTATTTTGTGTCATCTTACTTACATGATTGTGGACATGTAGCAGACCTTCAGCAGTGAATGGTGGCCTGTGCAGCTGGCTGGTGAGTGACTGAGAAATTTGGGTAAGATGGTAGAAGCTTATATCAAAAACTGAGGCTGCTCAAGTCCCTTCCCTTCAGAATATCTCGTTGGGTCTTCGCAAATAGTGCTGCCGAATCAGCTATATGGCAGTTGGCCATATAAGCACCGGCATATAGGAAGAAGAAAGAATAGCCATAACTGAAAAACACTGTATAGATCTAGTTAAAATAACTGATTTGTGTGTCCCCTTAGATTTCTTCCTCTATGTGTGCAAGAAAAGAAACTAGCTGAGAAGGTAGGGCCTTGTGGAGCTCTTGAGTGCTGTAGTGCTCAATTTTACCTCTTGCACCGTTGTTCTCTGGAAAGGGTGGGATGATGCTCCATGTGCATTGGGCTCTCTGTTGCTCTCTAACCAGCATACTGCCACAGCCTTCCACCTTGAACATGATGCTGTGGGAGATGTAATGAATGCTGTCTGAAATTTCAGCACAGGATGCAAAGAATGTCATTAGCCTTGCTGGTGATCAGCACCTGACTGAGCAAGTGCAACAAGTGTTGAGGTGGGAAATGCTTTGTGAGACTCTCAAAGTGACACGCTTGACGCTCCTGGGGAAAACTGGTCCTTTCACAGGATTTTGCAGCTGTTGGACATACTTAGCCTACATCTCTGCTCTTCCGCTGTCCTGGTGTAGAGGCCCGGTTTCCCTGTGCGACAGTGGTGCAGTTACAGCTGTTAGTGCTGGAACTGGACCAACAGGACATCCCCCCTCTGGTGTGCGCTGGAACACTGTCCCGCACATCCCGATTCACTTGTGCGCCATCCTTTCCCTTCTGCTCTCCTGACTATCGTGTTCTATTGCCCTCCTCTCAAGGGGCTTCTGCCCCTGGGGGTGTCCGGCAGCGGTCACTGGTAGATGCTGCGATGGCGATCAGACGCACCGGCCGGGCCGGAGGCACAAGCCGCAGCTGACGGGCGCCGCACCGCTGCCTGTCGAGCTGCCGGGGCAGCAGGTGCGGTTCTCTGTGCCCACCCCGTCCCCCTCCCGCCCCGCCTTCGTGCCACAGCCGCGGGCTCGGCTCGGCTCTGCCCGGGGTGCGGCCCGTGGGCCGGGACCGCGCCGCCCGGCCCCACCTGCCTCCGCCGGCTTGAAAGGGGAAGGCGGGCGGGTGGCGGCCGCATCCCTCCCTTCCTCCCTCTCTTCCCTCCCACTTCCCGCACCGCCGCGCCTCTCGCTCGGGCCGCGCTCGGCCGGGACTCGCTGCAGGTGGGTGCCGGCACCGCGGCGGGGGCGGGCGGCCCGGGAGGAGCCGGCTCGGCGGCGGCTGCGGCCGGTGCTTCTCGGCCCGTCCCACGGCGAGGCTTCTCGGCTCCGCGGCGGCGGTGCTGCCCTGCTGCCGTGTTCTGCCCGGCTGCCGGGCAGGGAGGGTCCTGTCGCCCCGCGGCGCGGCGGGGTCGGTGGGATGCGCGGGCCGGGCTCGGGGTGACCGCGGGCGGGGGCTGCCGGCTGCGCTCCCAGTGAGCGCTGTAGGGCTGGGCTGATGGCACCTGAGCGCTGCCCGGCCGGGGAGGCAGGGACGGGGACTCGGTCTGTGTTCCCAGCTGTCAGCCTGGTCCCGGCTCTGCTCGGAAGCGTGCGTGCAGCCTGCCGTGCTCCACAGAGGCTGCCGACGGGCGCGAGTTCAGCATCTGCTTCAGTGCGCAGGACCGGAGCCTTGGCACACGGACGCGTTCAGAGCGCTTTTGTGTAACTTGCTTCATCTTCCTTTAGAAGATTACATCTCAGGAGTACCTTCCGTCTCCTGTTCTGCCTCCTCTTCCTATGCAACCCTCTTCAACCTCTGTCTACGGCAGCTCAGCCAGGTCTCATTCCTCTGGCGTGCTCAGAGCCAAGAAGCACTGCGGTTTGGTTGTGGGTTTCTTTTACATGAGGGCGTCAATTGTTTCATTGAAGATAAGACTCACCCCTAGCTTCTCTACTCCTGTAACTCTGTCAAATGTGATCAGACTTGTCTGTCAGGACTTTATCAGTCTCCACAGCTTTCTACACAAGATTTCACAACCTTCTGGGGTGTATAATAACTTTTCTTTAAATGTGGTGCTTCTCTGCAGAAAGAAGCTGAAATGACAAGGTAGTAAATGGGAAGACTCTTTTCTTCCCCATTCCTCTTGACTGCTTCCCTAAGGTTTGGTGCACCTGTATCTTCCCAGTTTTCTCTGCAGTCTGAAGAACTTATTTAACGTGAGTGTCATACAAAGATAATTTCTTAAGACCGAATAATGCTCTGCGCTGTCATGTGCTCTCACTTTGAGGTCTAGGGCTCACATGACTATTTGGAAATGGCCCCAAGCTGTTCTCTTTCATCCAGGGATTACAAATAATGTTCTAACTTGCTTCCACACTGCAGACCTCAGACCACTCACAAAGGGCACAGTCTCACATCAGCTGCTTCTTNTCTTTCATCCAGGGATTACAAATAATGTTCTAACTTGCTTCCACACTGCAGACCTCAGACCACTCACAAAGGGCACAGTCTCACATCAGCTGCTTCTTACAACCATGTTGTAAGTGAGAGGAAAAGGCTGTCTGGAAGAACTTGTTATTTCAGAGCACCCTGGTGTCACAAACAGTCTCTGTTCCTTTCGGAAGACAAACAGGAAGCCTGCGGATATTGAATGGGGGAAATCTCACTTACCTAGACAGATTTAATGTATGATGAGAGCGCAGGTGGGGAAGCAGATGTGTGGTGCCCGACACCATCCTCCAGCTCAAGATCTTGAATGTGTGTGTAGTCTCAAATACTGAGACAAGCTGAGATCCAGATCTTTATTTCTTTTCTCAGTTGTTATGGACCTTCATCCTATATTTTAGTATTTCCTTTAGTATCATGGTTCCCTGGCAGTGATCTATCATCTAGCAACCTCCTGCTAGCCCACAGATTCCCACCTTGCCTGTAGAACTTCCTCCATATGACTTAATGAGACAGGAAGAATGTTGTAGATGGCCCAAAGTACCAAAATTTAGGAACTGTTTGGGGACTACGTCAATCTTTGTCCAAAACAGATGAGCCAGAGCACTTCTGGTGTTCTGTGGCAGCAGTAGCACCAATGTGGTGAAAAGTATAAATCATTCTGACGCTGACCTGATCACCGCTGTGATTGTTCCCTTTGGTCATTTGGGAATCTTGACTTCCTTCATCCTCTGTACTTGTAGTGGGCTGCCATGAAAATGTAGAAGGAAAAATGCTAGAAAGGTATGTTGTTTTGAGCAGACTATGCACTATTCAGTATGTGTGCAAACAATATTTTAAAAACCCCTCAGGGTTGTAGACTGCCAGGGGATGTTTATATCTGAAGGTCTTTTTTTTTCTTTATCTCTGTTTTCTACACTAAAATACTAATGCTAGTATTGGTGTACTGTGATATTAGTATACATTAGTGCTAATACTAATGTTTTAGTGTTAATTTACCCAGGTGACACTGGTTAAGTCAGAGACTGTGATAAACCAAAACCAGAGTGCAGAAGCCCACCAAGCGCTGGACTGGATAAGATTGATGGTTAAACTTCCCTGTTTCAACCTATGCTTTGTTTCCTTTGTACAGTATTGCATCCTCTAGGTTTTTACTAGGGATTCCCCTGGGCAGCCCCTGCTTGCAGTGCAACATCCTGCAGTGATAAAGTTGCTCTTGGAGCTGCATACCTGCCTGCTTTCACAGAGTCTTGGCTTCCATAAATTAGCAGCAGCAGCAGCTAAGCTGGCTGTCATCAATGTGATGGTAGCAGATGGTCCTGTTTTTTTCTGGATCATACCCAACAGAACTGGCAACCGACAGTATCTTATTCTGGGTAGAGTTTAGAGCATCCAGGTGAAGTTATCTTTTGCTTTTGGTTTCCAGTTAATTCTGCTGCTTTGTTAACTCCTGAGAAGTTTGCAGTAAAAGCATTTCTTACTGTGGGCAAGAGCTGCATAGAGACTAGGATGCAGGAGGGGAAATAATTCAGTCCCATGTATATAGGCTTCCAGGTCCTGGGCAGGAGCTAGGTAATATAAAAAAGTGAGGGAGAGATATAAATGGCAGTCCTTGCATTTGAGCCTGTTCATAGCCCTTTCTTTGTGGGTTCTTTGCCTAGACTGCTTGCTGTCAGAGGTTTTAGTACTTCAGCCCAACAAAAGGCACCTGAGTTAAATTAGAGCTGTAGCCGTTCAGTTATTTCACTTAAGTTGATTGGTGTAATTTTCCATCAATACCAAAGCCACATTGTGTCAAACGTTAAACAGGGCAAAATCATGGGACAAATTTCAGCCCATTAAGAGGTTTCTCAGGGGCGTTTCAGAAGGCTGCGCTCTCTCTCTGCTCCCTTTCTACTGCCTCACTTTTCAGCATCAATGCATTGCTGTGCCTTTGAAAGCAATCTCTCAGCAGCTGAAGGTGGACAGGTGTGCAGGGTAGGGGGATGCTGCTGCTTGCAGTGACAGTCTTGCTTTCCCAGGTCCTGCTCCTACTGAAGTGCCTGCTCTGCCCAGAATGCTGCAGCGGTGAAACATTTCTGGCATGGGCTTTTCCCACAGTTCCCTTGAACCCTTACTCTGGCTGCCAGTGTTAACTGTGGTGTTGGGGGCATTTCTCTGTGTAAATCAGCCAGCTGGCATGGCCCTGCCAAGCACCTGTCATGAAAACAGGGAAGGGTCTGTTCTCTCTTTACAAGCCTTCCCCTTGCAGTAGCAGGGTTATTTTTGGAGTATTTATGTGACATAGCCACTAGGACTTCCAGACCACAAACAAGGAGATGGTTCTGTTACTCTGCTCTCAGGCCTAGTGTGGGATCTGTCATTTACTTTTTGTCCTTTACTGGATTTTGCACCTCTGACAAGGTACAAGCTGTGAATTCACCTTCCCAGAGAATCACATTCCCATGCCCAGGTGTTTGAAGGTTTCTGTTGAAGACTACCTGCATGCAGCCTGCAGAAGCTGAGCTCCCATAGCCAGAGAGCTGGGCTGAGCCTGTTCTGCACTGGCCATAGCAGCTGCCCAGGCTGGAGGATCCTGCTGCAGAGCTCATGGAGCAGCTTTTTTGTTCAGTGTTAGTAAGAGGTAAACCAGTGAGGTGAGCAGGGGGATTTTGAGCCTTCTCTCAACTGGGCCATTTAGCCCTTGTCTAGGTCTGGCACTTCCTTCCCCTTTGCTATCAACCTGAGACTGCAACAATGACTAGTTGCTGAACAAGGGACAGAGAGCTCTTGTGCCCTTTTTGCTGGTAGTTAGCCTTCATTATATCTCAACAGCACTAAAAATCAGAGATGTGTCTGGTGTGTCCACCACAGCTCTAGGGCTAGAGCTATGGCCAGTGGGCACGGACAGAGCAGAGATTATCTCTTAGTATTGAGCTGAAGTAGGAAAAAAGGTCTCTTCCTGCAGCCTGGCATCCTCTCACCTCTTAGCAAGATTTACAGCCTCCCTTGTTACTTGGGCAGGGAGAAGAGGTTCCTGAGCCAGCACCTTTAGGGATTGCTCCTGATTTTGGAAGAGATGAAATCACCAAGAGCAGTTTGCAAGTCTCATTGCTTCAGCATCTGCCCCTGACCTGAGGGCTAAGATTGACAGCTTGTCATTTGGATTTTGGTAGTCCCCAGAGGGTCCTGGCTGAGCTGAGGGTCTCAGCAATGTCTGGCATGGCAGAATACAGTCCTTGCTGAAGATGGGTGATAATTTTTTCTTTAAATAACTATTCCTTTTACCTGGACTATTTCTTCATCTTTTACTTGTTGCCCAATGAGAAAACACTCTACCCCACATATAAAACCTCTTCTACTCTTCTTGGCATACTTATGTGCATGTATGACCCACTAGGTGCCCCAGGACAAGCCTGTGCCTCCTTCTGTCCTTAACTCCCTGCCATCCCAGAGGAGATCAGGAGTACATGGCTGCCATCCTTCCCTTGCTTCTTGGAAGCAGCATGTGCTCCTGGATCCGCTGGGAGTGTCATAGCCAAATGCTTTACCTTCCCTGGTGTTGAGCAGGCTAAGTTCCCTCTGGGCCTCTCAAGTAATCTGAGTACTAGACCAGCTTTGTGGGCTGGAGCTCCGTTGTGACCAACACTTTGTCACAGGCCAGCCTGTTTCCTGCTATTAGGAAGGCAGGATGCTGGGCAGATCCTTACTTTCCTTGCAGAGCTTATGCTTTCTTCTCTCCAGCCCATGACCTTTGTCTACATTCTCCTGGAGCTCTTGCTCTGTGGGTCCAACTACCCTCTTGGTATCTGTTAGCTTTTCTCGTGTTTCTTATCACTCGTGCAGGCACAGCCACACAGCTGACCCACGGTGGGAAGGGTGGGAGTCCAAGCACCAGCAGGAGTTGCCTTTGAAACAGGGGAGGGTCCCAGCCAGCGGCTGCTCTGTTTCTTTCCCATGTCCTGTCCCCACATGGGACAAGAAAGCAATGGAGGAAGAATAGGGCAGTTTTACTCTCCCATGTCTGCACACTTAGGTGCTTAGTTCAGCCAGAGAGAGGCCTGATGAGGGTAGTCTGAAGATTGTATTTAGCAGAATCTTGTTCATTACTTTCTTTCCCATCTCTTAATTGATCAAGCACTAGTGGAGGGGCTGTCAGAAAATCTTATACCAAATTGCAGTCTACCACATCCCTGCAGCCCCACCAGGGCTTAGTGTGTGGGGGCCATCCAAAATCCACTTCTAGTTGTTCCCATTGTAACTTCTTCCTCTTCCCACTGCTGCTTCCTAGCATGTCTGAACTGGGTTCTCAGAAAACTACTCCACTTCTGACTATTCCCAAATAATTATCACATAATTCTTCTCCCAAAATAATGCTAGGTGTGGGTGAGGCGCATTTGCTTCCAGTGATGTAGCAACATCCCTTACACAACAGAAATCTTGGGTGTTTCACTAAACTGAAGAGGGGATGAGTGTTTTAGGAGTGTGACTAAGGGGCGTCAGTGTGCCACAGGTGTTGCGTGTCATCTCTGGGATTGCTTTCTGGGTTTGTCTTCTTCTAGTGGATGAGTATCCTGGCATCTGCTTTCCCTTCCCAGCCCTTTCCCCAGAGCCTCCCATGACTGAGCTATACTGGAGCAGTTCTCTGTCCAGAATGTTCCTGTGCTCTCTGGGATTTTGGTTCCTCTCAGTGGGTCCTGCTGTGACCCGGACTTGCTCCTGCCCCATTTGTGCTGAGCAAGGTGCCTTGCCAGCCATGTGAGGGCAAAAGTCAGAGCACACCTCTTGGCATTTCCACCAAGCTCTGCAGACCTCCCTGCGAGCTTGCACAGACATCAAGGGCTTGGAGAGAACCAGCTGTTCTGGCTGGACAGAAATAAAAACCAAATCCAGCTGAGCTGGTTCTGTAGCGGTAAACAGGGACTGAGCAGCAAGTGTCCCTGCTGGTGCTGTGACCCAGCATAGCTCCTCCAGCCACTCACCCTCGGGAACTCTCTGCTGGTTTTTGAGCCTTAGGAGTACAGAGAAGAGGTTTTCTGGACAACTCCCCTGACATCTGACTTTGGTTGTTGGGGTATTTTTGTGGGTTTGTTTCTGGTTTGCTTTCTTCTAGGGCAAGGCAGAGTGGATGGGGATGGATGTTCCCCAGTGAAAAACTCCAGACTGCTCTCCTTTCCCAGCTCATAAGTCCTGGCTTGCAGCTACGATCACAACTGTTAGTTGCTGAGTGCATGACAGAGATACTACATTAATGGCATGTTTGTCTCCTTGCAGTGATGAAGATGATGAAGGTGCTACCGTGCCCTGCTGCTCTTCTTTTCCTAGTGACTGCATTCACTGTGGAGCCATCTCACTGTGCCAAGGTGCTGATCATGCCCACCATAGTCTTTGACAGCCACTTGCGAGTCTTCATGCGGGTGGCAGAGGCACTGACTGACCGGGGCCATGACCCTGTGCTGCTTCTTCATGAAGGCCGGGACGTGGAAACCCTGCCTGGCTTCCGCGTGCAGAGGTACTGGGGTACCTTCAGCACAGAGAGCGCAGATGCCTGGGTGCAGGAGAAGATAAAGCGTGTCTTTCAAGGGAAGATGACCTCTCTGGAGGTATTTTCATTTTTGGAGAAGTACCTGGAAAACTGTGACCTAGTACTGGGAAATTCTACCCTTCTGCAGAAACTCCAGTGGGAACACTTTGACCTGCTTTTGGTGGACCCCAACGAGATGTGTGGATTTATCCTGGCCCACATCCTCCATGTCAAATATGCTGTGATTTCCACTGGTTTCTGGTTCCCAGCAGAGATTGGTGCCACCTCCCCCATTGCCTACGTCCCTGAATTCAACTCCCTGATGACAGACAGGATGGGCTTTTTTGGTAGGACTTGGAATCTCTTAGTCTACATAATCACTCGTGTGGCTACAAAACTGGTCATCCTGCCCAAGTTTGAACGTCTCATGGAGAAGCACAGGGTGGAGCCCAAGACATCCATGTTGGACCTTGTTCATGGAACTAGTCTTTTCTTCCTCTGTAATGATGTGGTGTTGGACTTTCCCCGTCCAACGCTCCCCCATGTCATTTTCACAGGGGGGATCCTTGCTGAGCCTGCAAAGCCCCTTCCAGTGGTAAGTGCAGGAAAGCTTTGATCTATGATTGCACATCAACTGGGGAAGCTACTTAGTACAGATCTTCTTTGGAAGAACCTTGTAAAAGTTCTGAAGCCCCAAGTGTCTGAAAAGCTGCTGTGTTTTGGTGCTTGTGGGTGCATCAGTGAGACAGAGGACACTGAAGGCTGTTGGGCTGCAGGAGGATGTAGAATTAAGTGGTCCACTCTGAAGTGGTATTTAGCCTCACTGTCCATGTAAAATGGTGTGTGGAATTCCTAGGATGGAAGTGTTGTCCCTGGGACTTGATAATGAATAGTTTGTTTGCTCTTATGCTGAAGTGGAAATGGGAAGAACAATTAATCTTCCTTGCTTCATCACTGATATGTTAATCCAGAATTTCCTCCTTCACCCTATTTCTCGCAGAACATTTCTGCCCTTGAGCTTGTAGTCTTAAGAAACCACAGGGGAGAGCTATTCTTATTCCTTCATTAAATTCAGTGCAGAATCCCAAAATGGAGAAAACTGAAGGGTATAATCCCCTTTTTCTCAAGATTCAGTCCTGAAAACTCCTCTCAAGGCTTTCTCTAGCCTATGCCTCACTAATCCCAGCAATAAATTCAGAGGGACAAGCTCCTAAAGCCTCTGGCTGAAGATAGTATTGGAATAGAGTAAGACTTGTCTTACCACTTTTACAAACATTGAGGGAAAATAAACCTGGATAATAAAACTCGGGCAGTCAAGATGTCCTGGTGTCCTGACTAAGGGTCTGAAATGAAGATAAGATTTTAACTTTCAAATTATTAGAGGCCTGTCAAGATCTCTGATGGCAACTTTAATTGATGCTGTCGATGCCATTTTTTTCAGTTTAAAAGTGAGATCAAGGGCCTTAAAAAGAAGGTCTCCAGATGTCTGACTGCACATGAGCCTTGCCCACGTGGCATGGCCTGCAGGTAATGAAACACACGTAGGGTGCGCTGAAAGCTGTGTCAGAGGGTGGCTGCCTCACAGCTCTTGCAAAACTCTGGCTTGGTCCAACCTGGCCACAAACACACCTGCCTTATAAAGTAGGGAGTTGTTTGCTAGGGCATTACTCATGTGCTTCACAGCTTCCAGAACAGATCCCAGGGCACCTAAGGAAAGAATGATGGAGATAAGCCCAGAGCCCTGCAGTAGGTGGTGGCTGTCATGCTAGCAGGTAGGCATGTCTGTGACAACATCATGGGATGCCAGCAGAAGAGAGGGCCTCTATAGGTCTAGGTGTACCTTAAAGAATGTCCCATCTGAAATGTAATTTTTTATTTCCTCCTATTTAAAACGCTATGATTTTGATTGCTTCTAATTAGGACTATGTTAAATATAGATACTTATTTGAAAGAAAGTGAGAGTATTTGGTGGTCAGCCATGCTTCCCTGGCACTTTCAATGCTGTTTCTGAAAGTTAAATGTTATGGCCCAATTATAATGGATAACATAGTCATCTGGTTTAGGAATCATTGTACTTCTATTTAGAAAAGGGAAACCAGCACTTTTTCTTCTGTAGCAGTGGTTGTACTGCTCAAGGGATGTGAAACTCAAAAGAATGGAGAAACCAAAATATCTCTGTTGTAAACTTTGATTCTTGGATTTTTTTAGGGCACTCTAAGCATTTCTGCAAAGATAGTCTTAAGTCTCTGAAGCATGCAATAAAGGACAATATCCCTGAAGAGTAACACTAAGATGTGTTTTGTAACTCCTTTGTACTCTGATCCCCTAACTTTTAGACTACAATTAATATTCTGAATTAATCACTTTAGTTTTCTCTTTTAATAACAGACTTTTTTTTTTTATTCATGTTCTCCTACATGTTTATTTTAGGAAGTATCTATATTCAAAGATAGCTTTTTATTAAACTTCCCTAAAATGCTCCTGACTGGGATACATGGGAAACTTTAAGCAGGACAGAATTCATAATGAGAAATAGACTCAGCCTAGCCTGGCATAAGAGGAAATAGTCTCTGTTTGCTTCACAGCAGCTGTGGTTGCTGATTTCTTCCCCCTACTACCTTCTGGCTTTGGTTAAAAAAAGTATAGCGTCTCTTCTAGATACAGACCTATTTATGTGGCATTACAGGTAGCCTCTAAATGAAGGACAAATAACTGTGGGTTTTACTGGATCTGTCGCTACCTCTCTGTTCAGTGATCAAAAACTAAATCTGCTGTCTGCAAGTAGCTATCAAGGATGGGTAGAACTCTCCTGTCAAGGTGACAAGACTTTCTGCCACCTTCAGGAGCCTTGACATTGGAGAGTTTGTAGGAACTCTCCTGGAAGTTGTTCCTGACTCTGTGATGTTTTGTCTCTTGTATCAGCCTACATCTAGAGACCCTGACAGGCCTCCTGTCTTAGTGGTAATGGGAAAATAGCCTTCCTCTTTTTACTCCAAATCCCTGCTCTGCCCTGGCTGTTCCTGTGTGGCCCCTCTGTTTCCAGAACCTTTCTTGTCAAAGAGTAATTGTGTTACCTCCAGTGCAGGACATAATGCTATGAAAGGCAGGTTTTGGATACCTCCCTGCAAACTCCCAAGACCAGCAGGTGCTCAAGTAATTTTTCCCTGGCTGGGTGCAAAAATCACAGTAGTTTTAGAGTTCATTGCGTGGTGAAAATCATGTAACTTTGTGCTCCGGGTGGATTTGGCTTCATCTTCTCTGTGGACAGCTTTCTACTGACAGAGGCAAGAGTGGGAAGGGCCCTTCTGCAACAATGCTTCAAGGCAGCTGTGTGTGTTTTGCCCACAGGGTCTGCGTCTCTGGGTGGAAGCAGCAGAGGCGGGTGTCGTTGTTGTCTCCTTTGGCATCGGGATCCGAGATCTTCCAAGGGATTTGGTGGAGAAGATGGCTGGTGCATTTGCTCGCCTCCCGCAAAGGGTGGTTTGGAGGTGAAAAGGGAATGGGATTCATTTTCACTTGAGTTGGATGAAAAATAATGTTGAGGGGTGATTCATTTCAAATCACAGAATCTGCTTTCTGTCTCTTGATCTGATTGAATTTATTATTGTTCTCTGTGTGTTTCTCTTCTTTTTTTCACTTTCTCTGTCTCCTCCCACAGATATTTTGGTCAGAAGCCAAGAAACCTGGGTGAGAATACATTGATGATGGGGTGGCTGCCCCAGAACGACCTGCTAGGTAAGGCTGTGTTCTGTGTATGTGTATGCCACTAGCAACACCCCTGGATTTTAGCCCAAACCACAGCAAAGGCACATAAGGATAGCAGCACCTGTGTGGATCTAAGTCTGTAGCTTCTTGTGTGCCTGATCTGTACAAAACATGATCCTCACCTAACACCTGCTTGAAGCTGCTTAGCTCCTATCTCCCTTGTCCTCCAGGCTCTACTCAGCAATTTTGTACTGCCAAAATCCAGATGTATTCCCAAAGGGTAGCATCCCCTCTGCTCAGCATGCCTGTTTTTCCCCAAACATACATCAACATTGTGTGTTGAGGAACTCCCTGGTAGCCCTATTGCAACATGGAAGGCATTGACTTGCTACTATTTCTTTACCTGCAGGCCACCCCAACGTGAAAGCTTTTGTGAGCCACTGTGGGATGAATGGTGTATTTGAGGCGATTTATCATGGTGTGCCAGTAGTGGGATTTCCTTTCTATGGGGACCAGTTTGACATCATGACCAGAGTGCAGGCGAAGGGCATGGGTATCCTCATGGACTGGAGCAGAGTAAAAGAAGAGGAGCTTTACCAGGCTCTCATCACAGTCATCTCTGACCCCAGGTGAGGCATCTGGAAGCATCAAGCTCTTCTTTGGTGCAGGCAGTGTGTAGGGACCAGTGTGGCAAAAAGTGACCTTCTGTCAAGCATATATTCTGCTTTTTCCTAGAACTGAAGCAGGAACAGAAAAGTGGCACAGGGCTTCTGCTTTCTAATGGGACATGTGCAACTGCTGGTTTTTGAAATGCTGAGAGCTTGATTTTTGAAATATTTTGTATTTCTTACCTATTAAGAGGTGTTGCAATTTGGTACCTGCAAGGGTTTGGCCACTCATCAAGTGTGTAACTTTTGCTTGATGATGCTGGGTGAGGTCTCAGAGTGCAAACTCCCCTCAGAAAGTACCATACACATGAACTCACTGAACAGGTACCTGCAAGCCAAACTATCAGTGTTGTTAACAAAACACAATGTAAAATACACTCTGGCTTGTGCCTTCGTGGCTGGCAAGTGCTATCAGAGTGCCTTTCTGAAGAAGAATGGAAGAAATTTGCCCCTCTCTCAAAGTATTATTTGGGACTTGAAAGCATCACTGGATGTCTCAGGCCAATTCTCAGGTGTGAAGTTTCTGTCAAAAGGTAAATGTCTTGTCATCTTCCCTTGCAGCTACAGAAAAGCAGCCCAGCACATCTCAGCTCTGCACCTGGATAGACCAATGCACGCTCTCAACAGGACAGTGTATTGGCTAGAGTACATCCTTCGTCACAATGGGGCACCCTACCTTCGCCCGGCTGTCTACGACCTCTCCCTGTATGAGTACTTCTGCCTGGACATACTGGCTCTTCTCTTGCTGTGTCTGGCTGCTATTGGATTTGTTCTCTACAAATCCGTGGTGTGGTGCAGAAGGAAGGGGGCCAGCCCTGTGTATCAGAATGGCAATTGCATGAAAGGCCACTTCACAGATGAGAAAAAACTGCAGTAGTGGCCAGTATGTTCCAGGGCATATCCCATCACTGTGAAATGAACTGCTGCTGTGCCAAGAAATGTATGGCATGCAGGCATGGAGAGAGGTGGAAGATCTGCAGGTCTGGATAAGAAGAGAGTGGGGAGGGAGGAGTATTGCAAAGGCCTGTGTCTACACCTCTGTGTACAGCACCTGTGGGCGGGGGGGGGGTGAATTCAGGTGTGGGTGGGAGCACTTGGCCAGGATGCTGGGAATGGGGCATAGGTAGGTAGACTTCCAGGGAGGAGTGCAAGTTGTTCCCTTTGTATTGCACATTGGATTAGATGCTGGTGTTGCTCTTCTGGCTTTTTGGATCATGGAGGCTCTGGAGGTAGGAACAGCATTTCATGTGCAGCAGGCACAATTTCTCCTCTGCCTCATTACTAAGAGCCCCAGGAGTCAGGATACCTTTATGTGCAGATGAGAACCTGAAGCAGAGCTGCGGACAAGGAAGGGCACTAAAAGTATCACCCACAAGTGAGAAAAATTGGTCTGTTTTAAGTTGTGTGGATAAATATTGTTCTTCCTGCTTCAGTCAACACTCAACAATCCTATTTGTGTTTGAGCTAAATTATTATTTTTTAAAATAAACTTACATTCTTTCTCCTGTGTGGCAGTTCTCCCGTCTTGGTTTAATGTGAACCTGTGATTCTTGTAACAGGAAATTGTTCAAGCAAGATTGAAGTGCTTTTTCCTTCTTATTACAGCTTCTATGGTCTCCACATACCTCCCTCAGCAATTTTTTGGCCTTTCTGCATGCTTTCGTGCCGTGCCTTCCCTCCTCTGCCTTCATGTGGCACACACCCATGCCCATAGCATCTCCAAACCTGTGATGAAAGAAAAATCTGGAACAGATGCAAGTGCCAGAACCACAGCATCAGCAGCCAATAGCTCAAAGAGCCAGTCATAGGCAATGGGCCATACACCACATTTATAGAAGGAGCAACCTCTGCTCATTTCACTGTGAACAGACAGTACTGTTGCCCCACTTGGGCCATGGTATGGAGTGATACCTAATGTGTTTTTAGTCACCCTGGACTCCAAGGCAAACCTAACTGGGGTGCAGTTGCCCACAGCATTGCCTGCTGGTCCCACTGCCAGTGCCCCACACTGAAGATCAAGGGCTCTGCTCCATGCTCCCACTGGGGCCACTGCAGTGCTGGCAGGAGTTGGAGAGTAACCTCACTGCTGCCACAGCTGCCCTCGCTGGTGGTTCTAGGCTTTGCTCTTGCTTGCTGTTCCAGGTGGGTTTTTTCCCAGATGAAAGATGTGTTTCTACTGCAACCTGAGAAACAATAGTTTGGCTCGGCTCCTGGGCTGCTCTAGGTTGGAATAGTGCCTGGCTCTGACTTCGGGGCTCTTATGAGGCCAGGCAGTGCTGTCTTCCCAATCCTCAGCTTGCAGAGGGGCTAAGGTGAGGGTGACTTTGGATGACCCATCAACCTTGCTCTGTAGCAGCACTTTGTGGCTTCATGCCCTCTGAGCTGAGGATGTGGAGCCTAATAGTCCCTAATGGCAGGAAGAGTGAGATCAGAGCAAGGTGCTAATAGATATTAGGGGGAAAATGGGCATTGTAGATAAGTAATAGGAACACTGTCTGCCTGGCACCTTTCTGTCTGCAAGTTGAAATTAGGAGGTTGATGGGATTTGGGGTTTATTTTTAGATAGAAAATATATTGCCACAAATTTTCAGCATTCCTGCCTGTTTCCAGTTGCACTATGGTGACCTTGTTGTCATCTCCTAGCAGATGAGTTTGGACAAGGGGGTGGAGGTGGGGCATTTTGTCATCTCTGAGGTGGAAGAAGGCGATCATTACTGCTGCCTACGTGAGAGTTAGGATACTTAGATTAGGCTGAATATAGCAAGAGGGTTGGCAAGCTTGCAGCTTGGTGACAATAGTGGATTGTTTTGAACTTGGAGAAAAAAGAGGGACAGAACAAACACATCATGTTTGCAAACTGGTGCACCAACAGAGGCACCACGGCCTGATGAGGACAGAGACCTGCACATGGCTTTGTTTGCAAGCTGAAGAAGAGACAGAAATATTTGAGACCCAAGAGCCTGTGTGGGCTTACAAAAATGTGAGTCTATTTTCCTATGCTTCCTCCTTGCTATTCACAATTTCAGAAAGAAGTTCAAGCAAGCACCACACACAGCATTAGCATGTTCTCTTCTATCAGATCAGATATGCTCTTAACTTCTTCAACTTCTCATGGCTGCTTTCATTCTCAAAGGTATTGCAGAGTTAGGAGGCATGTCTATCCAGGAAGTCAAGATCTATGTAGTCTATTAAAAAATTGTTCCACAATTTGGTGACAACTATTTCTAATGGAGTAAAGCACTAACCTAGCCAAGAACCCTGTGAGTAAGAAGTGGACATTCAAAAAGCAGCCCTGAAGTAAAGAATCTTCCCTAGGAAAAGCTGTGTACTGGCTTAGAAACTGTCAGGAGGCATTCTGTAAGTTATAAGATGATTTTTATAGAAGTATTTGAATATACTTATTAAAGATGAAGGCTTCTCTAGCTTTTCCAGCTTTATTTCTGTCCTCTGTAAAACTTTTCCTAATAAACACATAGCTTTCTCTCTTTACTTTTCTCCTTGTTATTCTTTCAGTATTGAATACAGAAGAAAAGTATAACAAGGCCTTAAGCTAGTTATTAAGTTAAATTAGGAATAATGAGTAGCCTGTCACACACTTAAAAGCCATGGTGGGGGAAGGGATGTAGGTGAGCTTTATCCTCTATGCAGCTCTGTCTTCAGCTTGGTGCCTGATCTCTGGGCACGGTGCCTGCAGTTACTAAATGCCCTCCCTGTCACAGGTACTGAGGCAGGCACGCAGGGCTGTGATGTAACTTGGGAAATTAAAAAATTGAAACTGTAGCAAGCAGGGACCAAGCTCTTCTTTTGCCTTTTTTTTTTTTTTTCCCTCAAGGAAAAAGCAGGACATGAGTCAGTACTTTTCAGAAGACTGAAAAAGCCTCACCCAAGAGCCGGAACCCCAGCTGAGCTGTGCACAGGGCAAAGCTCTCTTCTGCCCGTCTGTCTTGCTCCCGGCAGGGCAGGGGGATCATGAGCAGGATGCAGTAACACCCCCAGTCTCGCTGCTGTGTGCAGATCTCCGGCGAGGGCTCCGAGCGCGGGGGGGAGGTGTTCGGGGCACGCTTGAGCCAGATTTTCAGGTTCACCCGGCCCCACAGCTCCTCACAAAAGTTCTCTGCGTGAGGCACGGCAGCACTGTGATTGGGAGCCGTCCCGGCTTGGAAACACCCTGGCCTTGCAAATGAATGTTTTCCAGGTGATGGCTGTGCAGCTCTGCCCAAACCCTGGGCTGGGGGCAGCTCCTCTGCTGGGAGCAGCTCCTTGTGGGGAACGGGGGAAGGGGTGAAGCCACACGCTCGCACGGCTCTGTTATGACCGCTCTCCTTAGCCCAGTGCCGGCAGCTGCAGCATCGCTGGAGCGAACAGCGGAGCCCGGCACTGCCTCGGAGGCTGCTCCCCTGAAGGATTTTGCAACCAGCTCATGAACTACTGCTGCTCCAGCCCCAGTGTTGGCTTTGGAAGGGTCCCCGCACACCCCAGCAGCATCTCCTTGCGAGAATCTGGCTGTGGGCTGCCGAATAGCCACATCAATTCCGTACCTGGTTTTTCCAGCCTAGTAAGGTGGCGGCACCAAACTGTGTCAACAAAATTTGGCTAATAAAGAGGAGCTGTCTCCCTCTGCAGGTGAGTGTGAAATCGCTCCATCTGGCAGAGGAAAGCCGAGAGAAGACGATGATTTTTACTTACCCACCGTTTAATGACAGTAAGCAAAAAGCGCTTCTGTGACAGGAACCCCTTCCCTTTGCCTGTGCATGGCTCAGCCCCAGCCTCTCATCTCTGCCTGTGAGTATCTCCCTCATGGCCCCCATGCACCTCTCTGATACTCTTGAGAGTGTGAGCAATGCTTTTTCTCTGATGCTTCCATGTTAGAAGTATTTCCCACAGAGGAAGGCAACGAGCCAAGCTCTGCGGGTCCTCAGTCCGCAGCAGTGGCTATTTGCCATTGAGAGCGCTGTTGGAGCAAGCTAGTCGCTTTGTCCCCACCAGGGCCTCCTTGGGGCTGTGTCATGGCAAATGGAGCTGCACAGCAAGTCCTGGAGTCAGTGCAATGGAAAGCAGCTTTCTCCCAGGTTCTCAGGCAAGGCATGAGCTCAAAAACCAGAAATGCCCATGGTCCCTCCCAAGCTGTGCTTTTGGAAGGGCTTCCCAAATTCTTGCAAATACCAAGCACAAATTACACACCAGCCAGGACCTGAGCACTACGGCTTTCAGGACAGCTGAGGGCAGCCAATCATTCCAAATAACTGACAGATGTCTCAGGATACAGAAAGCTCCTCTCTTCTCTCTCAGCCTCTTCCCTCTTTTTCAGGGACTGCTGCTAAGATGCTTCACCCTCTCCAGCTGAGCTCATTTACCCCCATCAGGACCACTCTACCTGCTGCTATAAAAGACTCTGGGGTGGGCTGTAGCTGGGACTAGTTATTTTTCAGGTTCTTACATCTGCTCTCTGGGGTGCCCATAGTAGGAATGGCTGTGTAGCAATGTTTTTAAGGAAAACTTTTGACTTATTATTTAGTAGTACATCTGTGCTAGTGCTGAGGTAGTGATGCTGTTGACAAACCTAATCCTGTCTCCTTTGAATTCAATTATAAGAGTTTCTATAAGGTAAGTTCTTCCAAGATCAAACCATGTGCTGATGTAAAACTCAGCTATTTTAGTCAAGAGCTTTTGTAGAGTTGAGTTTTCTTCTGATATTGGCAGTCCTGGAAAACCAGAGGGATCCTGCTTGATTGTGGAGATAAATGTGGTTATACTGATATGCAGAACAATATATCTGTAGTTCAAAGGAAGTTGATTTTGAGAAATCCAAGATAACAAGGAAGGTTGGAGGAGTTATTGAAAACAGAATGGTATGGTTCACAAGGGCAATGGCAGCCACACATAAGTAATGATTGCTTTTAGAAAAGTATGTCAATAAACAGAAAAATTATAACCAAAGCATTCTTGAAAGCAACACAGATCAGCCTGTGTATCTTGCTGGGGAAAAAAGAAAAAGAATCAACATATTGCAAGTGGTAAACCCTGTGTTATAATGCCAACTGAGTTCAACAGATGCTTTCGATGGAGTTGAACTTCAGTGCAAATCTTTGGGTAAGGTCATCTAGCACTTCAGGCAGTGGTAATGCTGGATTTTGGGCTCTAGGCAGGGAAATATTTAAGGCTATGCCCTGAATTCACCAATGATCTACATGGACTGCTATTAAGAACAGTCCTTTTAGAAGCTAAACTAATAGAGAAGGAGGGTTGAATGGTTAATTTTCATTAAAACTAAACAGATAAGAAGCTGAAGGCCTTGGCAAGAATAAAGACAAAACTGGTAAAAGCTGATCTTAAAAACCCTGCCTGTAGTTTGGGTTACAAAGTGGGGAGGAGCAGAAGAAACAACTGCAGACGTTTTGGGCAGTGCGGAGACACCTTTCACAATTGGGTGTTTGGATTACATCCCCTTCACCTTTTGTCAGGACTGCCCAGTAGCAAAAGGAGTGAGCACTTATACTGTAAGAAGAGGTTGGATCTGATCAGGGATGTTGCATTACAGTAGTTTTGTAACAAAGAGGTTGAAAAAACCCCAAATTCCAAACAAAGACTTGAAAACTTTCTCCTTGCAGGTCATACCTTGCTAACCAAGGAGTCCTCTAACTGTATCAGTTCAGAGCTGGGTAAAGGAGTATGGGTTCTTATTATCAGGACTTTCCAAAGATGTCTCAAAAGGGGCAATGACGCTGGGGCAATTTTGCTTAGCAAAAATTGCAATGCAGAAGGTGCTTTGTATTTTTGAGAATGCCGGGTGGAGAGCTCTTACATACCATGACCAGTGTAGGCAACAGCTCATATTGGCAATTTTGTTAATGCAATAATGTTTTATTGTACTGTGGTTTGTTTTACTCTTATTTAAGGCATAGGACCAGCTCTGGTTGAGAAATACTGAATGTTTGTACAAAGTCTCTCTCTAATGAACACTTTCGAAAACACAAACAGATATGTGTGTGAATGCCTATAGGTGCTCTTAAACTCGGCCTGAGCTTTGAGACTTCTGTGATAAAGGAGTAGCTGATTGGGTTGTTCAAAGGACACCCTTGATCTTAATCAAGGTCCTTCAATGGGATTTTTGTACTTGCATTGGTCCAAGAACTTGTTAGTTAAACTAGTCTCTGCCTCTAAATTTTCAGCTGTGAAAACAGACACTGATGAATTAAATTAGCAGATTCTCTGCTAATCTCAGGTTTTCTGGATTCTGTATGTGTATCCAACTTTTGTTTTCTGAACAAAGCATGAAGACATAGCAACTCCAGGCAAAAGCCCAGCTGCCCACTCAATGTACTTGTTTTAGTCAATGTTTCCAAACACCCATGGGCCTCCTTACAGGCTTTAGAGAACAAAAGGGTTTGTAAATGATAGGGTATTGACAAAAGAGCTCCTTAGAGGTGATTTGCATCATGGATGTTTTACATGGGGTTTGTAACCCTTAGCTTAGAGTTGTTAGCATTCTCATGAAGGGTTATTGTAGATTTTGACATCTTTGGGTTAATAGCTCCTGATGTCATCACCATTTTGTTTAACCCTTAGTATATTTAACCTCTAATCCCTTTGTTATTTTTTATTCAAATATCTTTCAAAGTGGTCAGAGCAAGCAATTAAATCAGAGAGCAAGAAATAACTTGGCCACTAGTAAGGACTCTGAGTGGTCCCTTCTGGGAGGTCTCGTGTTCCCATTCAGTGCATCTGCTTTGTTTTTTTTTTCATGCTTGGAAAATATTGTCTTGCATGGCAGAGGGAAGGCAGATACATCCAGTGTGCTCCCCATAAGGCATCTTGAAAAGTATGTATGTATGCATGAAGGGACAAGACTTGGTCTTGCTCTATGGAAAATTGTTCTCAAATGTCCAAATTTCTTGATCATCACACACATCCTTGAGAAGGACTACTCCCAAACCCTGTATAGTGAAGTGTATCTGATACAGATACAAGGGCTGCTGATTATGGCTGTATCTTGCCAGGGGTACAAAGAAGAGATGCTATTGCTGAGCAGTGTCTCTTAATGGCCTCTAGTTAAACATCAGGCAGAGAGCTGCAAGGAAGGATTGTTTCCTCTGATACTGTGCAGTTGTTAAACCCCAAACTATTTGTACCAGCCTGCCTGGGTGACTCTTGCAAGGCAATGAAGCTCATCTGAGACTGGGGAAGCAGAAGGAAGACTGATAGACTGCTTGCACACAGCAGGGGATCCTCTCTTCCCCCTGGGCCTGAGGACATGTTTCTCCAGGGGAGGACATCTAACACCTCCAGAGAGTCAGGAAGAAGCACAACACACCTCCTGCCTGCTCTTGCTTTTGGGTGTCTGTTCAGGAGGTGATGCCTCCCTGCACTTCTGCAGTGTTTGCTCCCCTCTAATGGCTAAAGATCTGAGAGGCCCTTGGTGGAGACTTTGGTATTACAGACCACGGTGGCTGATGCCAGAAGAGTGCCCTGTGAGGCATTGAGCCTCAGGTCCAGGCATGCTCATCGTTATCCAGCACTGGGATGGGGTCTCCCACAGCTTTTCCTGCAGCTCTCATTGCTGGTGTTTATCCCTGTGTTCGCTAACGTCACTAAAGGAATGCGCCTGTGCCACGGTGGCTGGGAGAAAGGGTTATAGCTAAACTTGACAAAGCAAGGCAGTGAAGGCAAATTGGTAAATCTGCACAGGTTTTAGTCCTCCCTGAGTCAGTGTCTCCTGCCTACCTCCTGACTGAACTTCTTTACCTCTGATACTTGCACTGCAGCTCTTCCCCCTCCTTGGAACAAGTGATGCCCACTACCTGGGTTTTACCCAAGTCAGCTATTAATAATCTTCTGCAGGCTGGTTGTTATGAAGCCTCAATCTATGGAAAAATGTGTGTGCTCACGTGTTTGAGGCTTTGGTTTTCAAATAGATATGCTATTTATTGTGTTGCATTACTTGCTGTTGCCCTTTCTAAACAAAAGAGCTGCCCACATATGAAGTGCCAGAAAATGTAAATAATATATCATTTTGCATCAGCTTTTGTATCTAGGGGTTGTCATAGAATGGTTTGGTTTCATTTGGTTTGGAAGGGACCCAAACATCACCCAGTCCCAACCCCCCCGAAATGAGTCGGTACATCTTTAACTAAATCAGCTTTTGAAAGACAGGACAACTACCATCTCTCTGGGCAAGTTGTTCCACTGTTTCACCATTTGTGTGGGCGTAAGTTTTGTGTTAGCTGAGTGTAAGCCTAAGAGCTCAGGGTAACTCCTCCAGCACTGCCTGTCAAGCTCTTTGCTGCAATATGTGTTAAAACTTGGATGCTTTCCAAAGTTAGGGAATCAATCAGGAGAGAAGGTTTGTTTCCTTATCCTTACCATTTCTTCTTACCTATTAAATCTAATTAAAACAAACTGTGATACATGTAAAATCATGCCTTACCTGCCATGCCACTTCTATTGGTGTCAATGGAGTTAAAAGATATTTTGATCAAGAACCCCAAGATTGTTCTTTGTTTTCATAGTGTGGTTATTCTGGTGAAAAAGCTGCCCTGGGAGGACCCATATATGAAGTCACATTCTCTGCAGTCGAGAGGGTCATACGGAATCAGGTCATTAGCCTAAGCTTTGATGAAAGCTTGCAGTGCTTGTGCAAGGAGATCCCTCCACGGCTTTCACTGTTTTCATGTGTAAATCACAAGTAACAATCACAATCACAGGCAGTACCACAAGCTGATTTGGAGGTGGTTATGTGCAATAGCCCAGTCTACTGGGCAAAGAAACTCTCTGTCCTCTGCACTGGTGGGGATGGCAGTGTAACTCAGACCAGCAAGGCCCAGCTTGAGTGAGGTTGACTCTGTATGTACTCTTGTCCTGCAGACTGTCAGGGGTCTCATATTTAAGGCCAATCTGAACTGGCATATTATACCTGGAACTAATTTTAATTTTTTTAAATCAACAACGCTGCCTCCTTTTTCCCTCTCCCCACCTGTGCGGATCAGGCAGGTAGTTGGTGGCAGTACAGTGGCAGCCAGCTAGCCAACAGGCAGTTGGATACTTTGGTGGCCACATTGCCTCTGGCCCACACAGTTATAATGTTTTGCCCCGTTCTAGTTATGGTAGCTGCTCTCTTGACTCCTGCCATGTACTATGTTTAAGTCCTACAGACTTTTCTGTGGCATCTTTTTTGTGTCACTTGCTATGAAAGTGGGTGATCTGTGAGGCTAGGGAGCTGTAAATGCTTGTTGTCCTGGATCTTTCCCAAAGTTTTGGTTTTGTTACCTTGTAGTATTCTTAGAAAAGAGATTATGCACTCTGTCTTTCTACAAACCACTTCCTGCACTTTGGATGGTACCAGGATTTGGCATGTTGTTACTCATTCTGAATGCTGTCTGGAGTCTTTTACAGGTATCTTCATGCTCTCAAGTCTTGACAGAAGGCAAATGTGCTATCTACCACCAAAGCAGTCTATTTGTTGCTTACTGTCCTGTTACAGAAAATTTATTTTAAGACTTGGGATTCAAATTGTGATATTTGTGCAAAAATCAATTTTCTTGTCCTCTTGACCACAGGGCAAACAAGAGTGTAGGTGATGCTCAGTCACCATATCAGAAACTAGTTCTCTTCCATGTGTATTGGTGAAAAAGTGAATCTTTACCAGAAAACTGAAACTCTTGTTGAAAATAGAAATTTAAGCTTTAAGTGAGAATTTCATCTATTTAGGGCTACCTCAAAGAAGAATTATTTCTGGAATGCTGTAGAAGCAGTCTAATGGGACCCAGCTCACCATAAGGATCCACAATGTTATTTCATGGTCCTCACAAAATTGTCCTTTTTCTCTGAAGTCCTACCCAGCCATTTTGGGCTCAAAGGCATGGAGGCTTCTGTTCCATAGGGTCTCTGTCTTCTTCCCACTCAGTTGGAGGACAGAAGAATGAAGTGCTCCCCTCCCATTGATTCAGGACTGCAGCCCTGCTGTTCCTGCTCTGTGTGAAGTGTTCCTGGGGCTCTGTTTCCTCACCTGCAGTGGCTGAACTCTGTGCAATTCACTGTGATGTGTGAAAATAAGCTCATCTGTTTATTTACAAGTTGCTCTGATGGCTATATTGCATGTCAGCTTCTAAAGCATTCTGAGTCCAACAGTGTTTCTGAGCAGTGCCAGTGACCAGACACTGGACTTGGCAGCTCTCTGCATGCCAATCCACCCAGATCCAGGAATGCAGAGAGACATTTGACAGCAGGGAGAGAAGAGGATAACAAGAATGTCACAACTGCATCTGTATTGTGCAGGTGAGCTTTCAGTCTGTGAAAAAGCTTGCCTTATTCAGCAAGGAATGTGTCTCAGAGGATGCCCAGAGCCTCATCCCTTCTATCTGCTTCTGTTCTTTACATGTGTTGTTCTTGTTCCCATCTGCCAAGGAGACACTTGGGGAGGGCTGCCACCTGCCTGCTCAGATGGTACGAACGAGCTGCAGTCATGAGCTCCTCCTGTAACTGTACATGCCACCACCTAAGAGATGGATGGACAGCTGTGGACCTGCCCTAGGAGAGGCATTGTTCTTGTTCATGTGGCACGAAACCGTTTCAAAATGAAAACTTTACTGAACCTAGAACTAGATTAGGAATGAGAAATTATGTCAATATTGGGACAGTTTCTACTCAGCTAATCCAATTCATCCTTGCATCTCTCAACAGGCTAAACAGGCTTCCTTCTCAACAGGCTTCCTCTTCTCATATGGTGTCTTATGTAAAGGAGGCCTTGTTTAACAGTGACTAAAGCATAGGTGAAACAAGCAGGTATTTTGTACTTGCAGTGTCTCAAACAGCTAACAACTGTACTCAGTCTAAGAACAGCAAATCCACAGACAATATGCAGGCAAAGAAGTCAGCAACAGTGAAACCACTGTCAAGAGCATGGAGAAGGATAAATGTATAAGGTTCCCAACGTGGCTTTGCTGCTGAATAATGAGGCTGAACATCGACTTGTATGCATTAGAAGTGCAAAAAGTTTGTGTTACTGTGCTGCCTCTTCTCCGTTCTTGCCCTTGGCTTTATTGGTGGTTGCACCTGGTCTTGTGGTGTGCAGAAGCTCTTGCAACAGATGAAAGTTTCCTTCAGCATGTACCTGAATATTCTGCCTGGTGATGCTACTGCCCGAAGTAGGTGATGAAAGACAAGTGACCCAGGAATGGAGACTGCACAATCCCCTGACCTGCAGTCCTCTGGAAGGGGAAGGACTTCCTTGGAGCTGGAAACACTGAGGTGAGAGCTGTGCAAGGCACAGTGGCAGCTCGTGCTATGTACAAGGTGTTTTCCCTGTGTGGGGTATGGTAAAACCACTGCTGCTGCTATGTGTAAGCTGAACGTTCCACAATTACATGTAAGTGCTCTGCAAAATGGGGAATGTAAGTCAGGGGTGGTGCAAAAATCACCAAGGGATTTTAATTCCTGCATGTCAAATTATTTCCTGATTTTCTCACACTACTGCATTGTCAAATACAGAGAAAATTGTGGATGCCCAATCCCTAGAAGAGTTCAAGGCCTGGCTGGATAAGGCTTTGGGCAGCTTGGTGTGGTGGAAGATGTCCCTCCCTATGACAGAGGGGTTGGAACTAGATGATCTTTAAAGTCCCTTTCAATCCAAAGCATTCTACAATCCTATGAAATATCTCACCCAGGCAAATGTTCACCTGTTTGAAGAGGCAGCAGTTAAGCAGATAACTCGTGTGCAGGTGCAGTGATACCTGCATGAGGCAAACCCCTCTCAAGTCTGTGAGCTTTGTAGGGTGCAGCTGTTGCACATATGTAAAGACATGACACTTGGGAGAGACACCAGGATGAGTGAAGTGACCAGAGGGTGCAATGAGATATGCTGCATTCAGGGGACTTTGACTGGGCTGGAGCCATTGTCAGCTGCAGGAACTGAAGTGGGAGAATACCCAGAACCCATCTAGTCTCCAGCAGTGGCGAAATGCTTCAATCTATGGCGACGAAGGCACAACAGCTAACCGCTGTCAGGGTAAGGGAATTTCTGCCTGCTGCTGGTGACAGTGTTGGAATCACCTTGCCCATCCGCTGAGGGACAAGCTGGGCTGGATGGGGAACGGGAGGACCTCCGGCTCAGCCTGACTCGGTGACCGGAGCCTTCCCCTCCTCACCCCGCACAAGGAGCGGGAGGCCCTCCGGTTCCCCTTCGGACCGGGCGGCTCCCGGTCCCGCCCCCCGCCGCGGGGTGATGTTGGGGCGGAGCGCGTTCCCGGGACTTATAGCCGGCCGTGAAGTGTGCGCCGGTGGCTCGTTTCGGGTCGCTCCCGGGGATGATGAACATGGAAATGAACATTGACCCGTCGGAGCTGCAGCCGTTGGGGGAGTATGACTTCGAGAAGAACTTCAATCACCTGGCAGCCAGGAAATGGATGGAGGAGAATTGGTGAGAGGAGAGGGAGAGGAAAGGAGATTGCTGACCTGGTGCATTCCGGACTCTGGGTAGTCCTATCGGGTTCTGCTGCTTTTAGCAGAACAGGTGTGAGGATCTTCAGTTCCAAGGAGGAGAAGGTTGGGGATCTCTGGTTGCATACCTGAGGCTGTGGAGGATGGGATGCAGCAGTACATGTGACAGAGCAAAGAGTGGTCCAGGTGGTGCTGCAGTTTGTAGGGAGATGGTGACATGGCAAGAGGGCAAAGAGCACCCACGGATGGCCACTGCAGCCCTTGCACTGGCAAATAGGGCACTCAGCCCTGCCATGCTGCACTAAAGCCTTGGAATGTGGGGGATGTAGCACATGGCACTTGAGGCTCTAGCTTACATGAAACTGGCCTTTTTAGACATCCTGTACAGACATCCTCTGCCTGTAGAGTCTCATGTGTAAAGGGATAAGATGCATTGATGTGTTTACTTTGGATCCTGCGCAAAGGCTAGCAGAAACTGCCTCATCCCATCAAGGTCTTGTTGAAATCTCCATGATGTAGCAGTTCTCTTTCTTTTGTGCAGTCCCCAGGGTTCTTGTTTGCTCACTGTTAGGACAGGCTTCCTTGTGACCAAACCCAGCCTTAACATGAGAATGAGAGATCTTTTGTTTCTTGGTGAGAGTACTTTGCTGGGGCTACAGAAGTCTGGCTAAAAATAGGTCAGTTTGGGTCTTTTCCTGACTGTTCCCTCTTCTCTACTTGCAGGCAAAAGTCTTTTATTTTTTCTGCTATTTATTTCATCCTGGTCTTCGGAATCCGGCATGTCATGAAGGAACGGAGGCCCTTCAATCTGCGTGCACCACTGACCCTGTGGTCCTTCAGCCTGACTTTGTTCAGGTAAGAGCCTTTGCTAAATCTGCAGACAGCTGTAGACCTACCCTCAGGACTGGATTGATGGAAAGTTCTGGTTATCCATTATGTCACTAGGGAAATAAATTAATTTTTTCTTCTTGAAGGGCCTTTCCACGTAGGGGAGTGATCTGCTTATACAAATCATTTATTTCTCACCAGAAACACTCCAGCAAGTCAAATGAGTTGCAAAAGGATTGCTGGGGAGAGTGCTTGAAAATCATTAGTGGGTAGATTTGAATGTGAAGCCTGCAAGAGCAGACATCTTCCCTCATTCAAAGAGTGCCTGCCAATTTGAGGTCTATTTCTCTTTAAAATTTAAATTTCTTTCTCTTCCCCTACCCTACCTCCCCCGCCTCCCCAATTCTCTAATCCCATTGTGTAGGAGGTTGGGAAAATTCTGCTACACTCACAGAAGTACAAAAGATTAATCTAAAATGTGTTTTCAACCTGTCCAGTCTTATGGTAAAGCTTTCCTGCAGTGGCCATGAAAATGTTTCGGCCCATGCTCTGTATTTAAACAAGCAGATGTCACTTTTAGAAAATTCCCATCTCCACAACTTTTTCTGTCTGTTTGGTGGGACAGAGAAAAACAAGACTACTGCCTCTGAAACTCCAATTGACTTTGACAAGGTCAAAGGGACACTGGTTGTCATCTGTCAGGGCAGGGTATGGCAGTGGTCTGTAAAATCATAGGCTGTGGGAGAGGGGAGGTCAGAGGATAGCTGTTCATGGTCTGTTCAGAGACAAGCTTGTGTGAATGAAACATATAGGTTGATAACAAAGAAAAAGCGGTATTTCTTCTCATAAGCTGTAGGATTTGCCTGCCACAGGAGGTTATAAGTGCTCCCTGGGCCTGTCCTGTGGGCTCATGTCAAAAGGTGGGACATCAGGAAAATTGTCCTCCATTTCTCATCAGGTGGGGCATCTTTTGCTCAAGTGACTCTTCAAGCAGTGGAAGCAAGGAGTGTAATGAGGGAGCGCTCTTTGATGCTGCTTTGTCTTGCAGGAATAGGTTTTAAATCCTGGCTAAAACTTGTTAGGAGGTCTAAGAAGGCAAAAGTTTGTTTAAATGTCTCTGAGATTGCCCTGAGCATCAAGATGGAATCAACTGAATATCCATGGGTCCTGAGCTGTCAGAGGCTATGTTGAGGCCCTGGGCCCAGTGTTCAGCTCTCCTCTGGTTTTCTTGCAGTTTCGTTGCAGCCTGTAGGATCTGGAAGCAGATGGCCTTCCTCCTCCTTACCAAGGGATTTAAGCAGTCAGTGTGTAGTAAATCTTTCTACGTCCACCCTGTTTCCAAGCTTTGGATATATCTATTTGCAATGAGCAAATTTGTTGAACTGGGTGAGTCTGAAACTTCTCCTTATCCTGTGTGTTTATAACTGCTTTGCTTTTACAAGCAGATTTTCTTTTACTGGTCTCTGTCCAAATGTTACTTGGAGGAAAGGGTTGCTTAGCCTTGCATATGTCACTCATTTTCTTGCTCCCTATTGTTGAACTCAGATGATACGCTTGCTCTCCACGGGGTTGCAGCCTGATGTTATTGTTCTAGTTTGATCCCCAGGGCAGTGCTTGGACAAGGCAATTCTGCACTGGAATGACCGTGGCAAGGGAGCAGCAGACAGGCAGGGAGGGCTGGGCTTTCCACACAGTTTTCATAAAAAGAAGTAAAGAATAGCCAGTCAGAAATGCAGTGCAGGTAGATCTGGGAAAGCAAGCCTGGGGCAAGAGGCTCTTATACTACAAACATGCCAGAAGGTAGGGTGCCTAAACAGTCTTTTTCAATACAGATTATTTCAATGGGAACCTAGGTTTTGGTGGGATCAAACCACATAATGGCTTCAGCATTGAAGCTTGCTTGGTCTGTTTCATGTGAAAACTTGTGCAACTGCTGTGCTTTCACTTGACTAATGATACGCCTCTCCCCCAACTCCAGGTGACACTCTGTTCATTGTTCTCCGGAAAAAGAAGCTCACCTTCGTCCACTGGTACCACCACTTGCTTACAATGGTTATATCCTGGTATAGCTATAAGAGTATGACAGTTGGTTTGGGGTGGAATGCAAGCTTGAACCTCGTTGTCCATTGTGTGACATACTCCTACTACACCGTGACAGCCATGGGCATCCGAGTACCCCGCTCCATTGCCATGCTAGTCACCACTGCACAGATGGTGCAGATGACAGGATTTGTAATAACTGGCATCTTTGTGTTCTTCTGGAAGGATGATAAGTCCTGCCAAATTACCTGGCCAATGTTGCTCACTGCATTGGGCTTGTATACCACTTTATTGGCCCTCTTCTGCAACTTCTTTGTGAAAACTTACCTGAGTAGCACCCAGAAGTCAAAGTGGAATTAAAACCAAGGGACGGAAGAACAGATTGGGATGGAAGTGGGGAGAGAGGCAGAGGGAAAGGGGAAACTTTTTGCTTCTGTCTGGAGCCCAAGTGCCTGATGGGATGAGTGTAATGGGGTTTAGGAAGAGATCACTGTGGGTAACAGCCTTCAGAAGAACTTGCTCATTGGCCTTTGGTGTGTCTGCTTTGCAGTGGGTGGCATGCCAGAGTGAGGTGCAGGTTGTGGCAGGCTGGAGAAAGGGGAAGAGGCTGGGGGCTGGAAACCTCAAGGTTGGGGTTCTGCTTTTCTTTCTTTCTGCTATTCTTTCTTCTTTGTATCACTTGGGTTTGCCTTGTACCTCACTTCCTTCCTGGGAACTGATAGAATCCTGCATGCACCTAGACTTTTCTTGGAAAAAAGGTAGGGAAACTCCTCTCAAAGCAGCACTCCCTCTCCTTGGTCCCCGGTTTTGGGGAAGAACAGAGCCCAGCTGCTACTCTGCAGGGAAACCCTAATAGATTACTGGTGGGAACAGCACTGAAATGGCAAATTCCTGCTGTTTTTAAGGTTATGCAGGGAGGGGATCTGCCTGGGCTCTCACTTCTCTGTCATGCAAGGAACTGAATCCCATGAACTTTAATGGCTGTTACCTGTGTGTGCCTCTTGTATAATATTAAACAATCTATTTAACGTGACTAGCTACAGCCTCAAAGCCTAAAAGATGAGTAGGGTCCAGCTCTGTCCTGCAGAGTGTGTCACGCATTGCCAATGGTCCCAGCCCATGGCCAGTCTCATGGGCTGGGAACAAAAGGGTCCCAGAGTCAACTCATCTCTAGGTGCATCTGCCACTGGGTGATGTGTTAAAACAATTAATAAATACTGTCATGTATGGATTGTTTGATTGTGTGATGCCTTTTTCATACTTGACCTTTGTACAGAACTGTGAGAGGAGTGCTGCCTTCTCTGTCTCGACACTGTGTCTTCCTGAGGGTTAGTGACCTGTCCAGCAGGCTGTCCCTCTGTGCTTACCCCTTTTGCAGTCATCAGCTGATCATGCTGCCTGAGTGCCTTTGCTCACCACCAGGGAGCTAGAAGTGAGACAGAGATGATAAAAAATCAGGCTGTTGTTTTACCATCTGAAATGAACATGTCACTGTGCTTCATAAAGCCAAGATGTGCCTCAGAGCCTGAGTATGAGGGTCTGAGCCTCTGGGTGGGTGTTGCCTCCTACCCAGTGAATGAGATTTGGCCTTTCAAGGCAGTGGACTGGAAAGTTACCACAGAGCTGTGAGCTACACTTTCAATGCTGGGAGATGGCAGCAGCCTGTGCCCTGTCCAGCCTTCCCCGACAAGGGCTCCTGCTCTGGACTTGGCAATGTGTTGGGTAGTGGTGTAACAGCACCTTCCCCAGCTATGGAAAAGGCAGGAGCAGTCAGCTGGAATGTTGAGGAATAGTAATAAACTGGCTTTCACATTTAGAAGGTCTCTTTAAAGAGGGGTGGTGAACATATGGGAGTAATGGGGTGGTTTCTCTCCTGCATGGTGCTATTTGGGGCACTTTCTGTAACAGCTGTGGTCCTGGTGAAGCAACTGCCAGCTCTCCTATCCGTCTACAGCTGGCCCAGGCATACTCCCTGAGCTGTGTCAGCCATCTGTGCTAACACACAGAATCATAGAATCATCAAGGTTGGAAGAGACCTTTAAGAACATCAAGTCCAGTCATCCACCCAACACTACTGATGTAACCACTAAAGCACATCACCCAACACCAGATCCTGATGTCTCTTAAACACCTCTGGAGTGGTGATTCCACCTTATTCCTGGGCAACCTATTCCAATGCTTGACCACCTTAACAGTGAAAAATTTTTGTAATATCTAATTTGAGTCTCCCTTATTTCAGCTCTAGGCCATTTCCTCTTGTTCTCTCTGTAGGCAGAATAGAAGAGACCAGACCCCCCTTCACTGCAACCTCCCTTCAGGCAGTTGTAGAGAGTGATGAGGTCCCCCTGGAGCCTATTCTTCTTGAGACTAAACAAGCACAGCTGCTTCAGCCATTCCTCATAAGACCAGTTTTCTAGATCTTTCACAAGCCTTTCTGGACATGCTCCAGCAACTCAATGTCTTTTCTGAAGTGAGGGGGCCATAACTGAAAGCGGTACTTGAGTTGTGGCCTCACCATGCCAAGTGCAATGACACGATTCTTTCCTTGGTCCTGTTGGCCACAGTATTCTTGCTACAGGCCAGGATGCCATTGGCCTTCTTTGGCCACCTGGGCACATTGCTGGCTCATATTGAGCCCAAGTCCTTTTCTTCTGGCCAGCTTTCATACTCCTCCCCGAGCCTATAGCTGTACCTGGAGTTTGTGCAACACAAGTGCAGGACCCAGCACTTCATCTCATTGAACCTCCAGCTGTTGTCCTTAGCCAACTGATTGAATCTGTCCAGGAGTCTCTGTAGAGCCTTCCTACCCTGAAGATTAATACTCCCACCCAATTTAGTGTCATCTGCAAATTCACTGAGGGTGTACTCAATCCCCATGTCTAGATCATCAATAAAGACATTAGGACTGGCCTCAAAACAGAGCCTCAGGGAACACCGCTAGCGATCGTCCACCACCTGGTTTTATCTCCATTTATCACAACTCTCTGAGCCTGGCCAGACACAAAACATTGAAGAAATGGGGTGTTCACAGTTGCTCTTTTTCTACCTAAACTGTCTGACATGGTCTTGGTGACCATGGTGATGTGGCTTCAGAGGTGATGTGGGATGAGGTGAGCTGCCTGATCCCCCTTGCTCTGCAGGTGCTGCCCCCCACTCAGCAGGGCAGAGCAGGGCTCTGGAGGCAGGGCTCTGCATCACCAGAAGGCTTCAGGTCTCTAAGAGCTCTTTGTAGATCCATCCATGCAGACTGCTGGAGTGGGAAGCATCTTTCAAGGGGCAAGAATCAACCCAGTAGAAGGAGGATTTGCAGAGAGTATCTTGTAGGAATCCTCTCTCCCCGTCCTAAAGGCATTGCAGCTTTTCAAATAGCCACATCCCTCCACACAAAATGAGGATACCACCTTTCCAAATGTTCTTAGGAGGCCTTGTCTTATCCCCCTCCCACCCTGTGCCTTCTCCAGGGAATGCACACCATCAGCCAGCCCAGCATGCACAGCTTTGCTCTGTTCTCTCTGGCAAAAGAAGAGAGAGCAAGAAACTTTCAAGACCTGGCTAAGCAAAGATTTTACATTGCTGTCGTTGTTTGGCAAGTTGTCTGGAGTGTTTACCTGTGGGTGTGAGGAAAGTGGTGGTGCTTTCTGGGGCTTGGGGAGCTAATAACAGCACCCTCCTTTCCCAGATCAGTGCTATTTCCCTGAAGCTTCCTAGAAATGTCTCCTCCTGGTACTCTGTGAAGAAAAGTCCTTCTTGTGTGTGCTGGTGAGCTGAAATAAAACAGCAGGCCTGCTTTGGAGGGGATGTATCTTGAGGATTTGTCTAATTTTGTTGCGTTGGGGTTTTTTTACTTTGAATGCATAGAGAGCAATCGGTTGCCTCCCGTGGAGAAATCATTGCTCAGGGGGAAACCGTGGTCCCCGCTGAAGGCTTCTTTGAGGACCCTTGCACTGCTGGAACAACTTGTCTCAGGGGCGGAGGGAGGGATGTGCAGCCCTGCAGCTCTGGCACGGGCCGGGCAGGGGACGTGCTGCGGGCACGGAGATGTAGCGAGGGCGGGAGCAGACGGAGCTCCAGGCTGAGAGCCGGGGAAGCCGGGCAGGGGAGTGGGCAGGAGTGAGGGGGGCGGGTTTTCCCGGAGGCTGTATCGGCGTCGGGGAGGTTTTTCCCGGAGGCAGTCCCGGTGTCGGGGAGGTTTTTCCCTGAGGCAGTCCCGGTGTCGGGGAGGTTTTTCCCTGAGGCAGTCCCGGTGTCGGGGAGGTTTTTCCCTGAGGCAGTCCCGGTGTGGGGGAGGTTTTTCCCTGAGGCTGTACCGGTGTCGGGGAGGTTTTTCCCTGAGGCAGTCCCGGTGTGGGGGAGGTTTTTCCCTGAGGCTGTACCGGCCCCGCGGGCGGGAGCGCGGCACACCCTGCAACCCGCCGCTAGGTGGCGCCGCCGCCCGCGCTGAGGGCGCTGCCGGCCGGCTCGGGCCGGACCCGCACCCCCGGCGGCCCCGGGCGCGGAACGGCGACTGGCACGGAAATCAGAGCCGCCTCTCACGTCTGTGGACCTACCCGAGCCCAGCTTTAACATGTACAGCAGCGGCTCGGAGGCGCGCACCCACCCTGCGCTTCGGGGCTCTGTTGGCAGCACGCACCAAGCTAGCGGAGCCGGGACATCCTCCGCGGTGTGAGCAGGACCCGAGGCAGGGCCGGTGCCGCGCTGCTTCTCGGCTGAGGGAAGGACCGACGGCAGCTGCTGAGGACGCCCAGCGCCGGTGCGATCTGTGTTAGCCTTCGGACACGGCTGCGGGGGGAGTGGAGAGCACAAGCCGTGCTGGCGATGGGGGCTAAAGTCTGGCCTTGAATAAAAAAAGCCCAAGGAAGAGAGTATTTAGATAAACGGGGTTTTTTTCAGACCCTCTCGGTGTGGGAAACCTCACACAAAGCAATCCTGGAATTAGGCATTGTAATCTTTGAGAATTCTCGCGGAATTCCTCCTCTTCAAAATGGGGACTGCGGCCAAAAGCCAGGAACTGTTCACAGTTAAATCCCCCCTCAAAAAAAAAAATTTAAAAAAAAACAAACAGAAAAGAACCCCAAACAAACAGAAAACCCCACTAAAAAGGAAAAAAAAAAACCCAAACCAAAACCAACAAAACCACAAAACCAAAGCCAAAACAAAAAACCAAAACAACAAACCCACAACAACAAAAAACTCACAAAACCCCAAACCAAACAAAACAAAAAATTCCAAACAAACCAAAACAAGCAAACAAACACACACAAAACCCCCAAACCAAAAAAACCTAACCTAACAAAAAAACTGGATCAAATAATCTCACTATGTGTAAGCAGTGGAGATGAGCAGGAGCTGTGGGAACATCAAGAATAGAATCTGGTTAAAATAATCCAATTTTCCTCTCTGACAGAGTAAGGGCATGGTGACAGAGAGCTTTGGCTGCCAGTCAAATGGCTTTTAGGGATGATCTAGACGGGATTTGGGTAGGTACAAACCCCACTGGATAATTATACCCAGAGAGTTATCCACAGTTCACTGTTGAAGAGGAAGGGGTCTGTTGAGTGAAATTCAGGGACATCTGTTATGGGTCTGCTTTTGCTCAGCATTTCCATTAATGATCTGGATGATGGAGAAGAATGTGCACTTGCTAAATCTGCAGATTGGGAAGTATCTAGTGACAAAGTTATTTGCCTAACCGGTCTCCAGAATTAGTGGGACCTTGCTAAAAATCACATGCTTGGGGTTGCAGTATCAACAAAATACATCTGTGGAGGTACTGGGGGCTTGTGAGAGAGAAGTTCTG
>VYZR01116748.1:0-10881 GCA_013400675.1 Oxylabes madagascariensis | reverse complement strand
AATTCCCTGCAGCAAATGCAAAAACACTCTGGGTGAGTATTACTGCAGAAGAAACTCCTAAGTTTCTGCTGCTCGTCTCGAGGACTGCTTGTCCTCAAAGAGAACACTTTTCACCCTGAATTTTAGAAAGATACGCCAATCTTCCTGTGTCAAAGCATGATTGAAATACATTCGTTAGAGGGGAAAAAAGCCACAAAACCCAAGACGAAACCAGGGATGAAAACAGTGATGTATCAACAACAAGAAAAAAAGCCCAGTGAACCCAAAAATAAATATTAGAGCCAAAGCTCTGCACCAACCTGGAGTTTTTCAGGATTATTGAAATACAAGCACAGAAAAAAAACTGAAACTCTCAGTCCCGATCCCAAGATAGAGATTTTTTGGGAAGATGACTAGAGTAATTCCCCTCACCTGAGAGACACCATGTTTCCTAGTTCTGCTGGTAAACTTCTGAGTTTGTTGGATGACAGATCCAGGTAAACCAGATTGTGAAGCTTGGCAATATCAGGTGGAATGCGAGTAAGGTTGTTGTCATTGAGGTGCAGAGCAGTCAGGTGTGTCAGCGACCACAGCGCTGCACTTAAGCTCCGCACTCTCCCTGAAAGACAAAAGCAAGGAATCACCTCTTCACTCTGGAAGCACCGGACACAAAGTGGATCCGGAGTGGCCTGGGGCACCAACTACGGGAATTTAAACCCCAACCAACTCACCCGAGATCTCTAATTCAGCCCAGTGTGACTTCTTCCCATTGGCCACCTCTTCCGCTGACATGATGGTGTAAATTCTGCGAGGATCTGGAGGATCATATTTTTCCTTTGGCATCCCTGTTAGTCTGAAAGACCATCACAACTGTTACTCCACAGCATTCCTTTGTTTCTATCCCGCCATGAGCTGACCTTTCCCAAGGATACCCTGCAACAACACGTCCCAGAGTTTATGCACAATAAATATTGGCTGCCAAGCAGGTGCTCACACCTGGGCAGAATTTTGGGATGGAAAAGAGCATTTCTTCCTAGGAAGTCAGGGGTTCTGCAGTCAGAAATCCTGCTGGGTTTCCCAGTTTATCCCCCATAACCCACGGAGTTGTTTGCTGTGCACAGAACCTGCAGACAAGATGTTCCGCTGTTCCTGGATTGCTCCCTCCTGCTGTAGCTTGCACAGGCAACCAAGGATTGAAGGGAAGGCTCTTAATTTCAACATGCTACGTCCCACTTCTCCACTGTACTTATACAATGCTTGAAATTGCAGTCTGAGGGGGAATTAGCTCCATTTTCCCATTAATTGTCCAGCTTTTGTGTTTTGTGCTTTTTCATGCTCGGGATCAGTCAAGACCTTTGTATTCCTAATGGCCCAGGAGCCATAAAAAGAGCTCAGGTAAAGTTCCCATTTAGCTGTTCTGGGGCACAAAGGGCTCCAGCCTAGTGCAAAATGTGAATATTAGAAGCCTAAGCACAAGCCTGTGCACACCGAATTCATCCCATTGTCCTGACTGTCAGAAGGGATCTCTGATGTCCCATTCGAAAACCATCCACTTGCCAGGGGATACAAGGAGAGATTTTATTCCATGCCTCCCTAGACTGTTGTGCTGAGTAGGAGGACTGTGTGTGATTTAAAAACACGTTAGCCGAGTTTGCTGTTGGCTGGTCTTTTCCTCTCCAGACACACAAAATCCAGGAGCCTTGATTTTATACGAATCCAAAGCAGCTGCTCCAGAGGATGCAGCTCTTCCCTCATACAGACGTCTCTCCAGCTGCAGGAGAAGCTCTCCAAACAGCCCTAACTTGAATTCGAGGTAACAAGCTGAGGGTTTTGTTCGGTGAGTCCAACCAAAGGTCTCACTTTCCCTTTATGAGGGTCAAGTCCTGCAGTGTTTTCCAGCTGATGCCGACAGCCAGACCAGCGTTCCGGCACGGCGCAGGAGCTGTCAGGGCTGTCCCCTGCCAAGGGTCTCAGTTACAGGGCTGCTGCTTCCTTCCCTGACGAACGCCCAAGGAAACTGCAGGGGCAAATGCCAGCCCCACATCTAATTATAGCCCCCTGTTATTTCCAGGTGAAGTCACACGGCAAGCAGAGCTACAGGATAAGAGNTGACCACTGACCCCCTGACACCATCTGAAAGCTCCAGGATTGCACCCTACTAAATGATGTTGAAGTATGGCTCGTTAAGAGAAGTGCTCTGCCAGTGTGGAGCGTTGTGTGGCCGTCAGGGGCCTTCCAGAGGAGTGAGCCCTGAGCTGGGAGGCGAAGGACGCGCACATTTTTCAGCTGTTAGTCACTTCAATATTGCTTTGAAATAGCGGTGAGTCAAACAGGCAGCAGTGTCATTGCCACAGTTACAGAAAGGGGAAAACAAACCTAAATCAAATGCACTTTTTTTTTTCTTCTGCATCACAGCAACATTGAGCAAGACTTGAAAGTCACCGTGTATAATTTTTTTCTCAGGCAAAAAATGAATTCTGCCTGGGTTCCCAACACTCTGCTTGTCCTGGAACTAAAACAGTATCCAGAAATCCCAACCTGTTTTTGCTCAGGCTTCAGGGAGCTACACTGAGTTCCCCGAATCCGTTAACCCCAAAATCCAATGCGCATCAGTGAAAATTTTGGCAGGCTTTTCTCCTAAAGGCTCCCCTTGAAAAAATTCTGAAGCTTCTAAAACCTGCTTTCTGGTACAGATCCAACCCTGTAAAGTTAAATAGCATGACCCTGATTTCGTGTAATTTAAACACAGAATCTCTTCCTGATTTTGTGTAAATTAAAGAAAACCTGGAGATGGGACATCAGTGCGGTAGTAAGAACAATATTTAAGCTCTGGGGGTTCCTAAAGTAACTCTTTAGGTCCAAGTCCATCCCCAAAAACCCAGAGATGACTGGCAGAGCAGAATTACTCAGTTGGAACCCTAGGTGTGGTCCTGGGTGAGCCTAAGCAGCTCTCTGAGGTGGATATAAAAAAGGCCAGCGGCAAGTACTGTGTTTCTACCAGTAGGTTTGTGCCTGCCTTTTCCTTGGACTTTTGGGGGTTTACGTTGTTTCATTTGCTGGGTTTTTTTGTGTATGAGGCATGGTGACTATCAGTTAAAGCCTGGAGAAATAAACTGAATAATGGAACGCTACTGAAGGTGTGAAGAGTGTCAGGGAGGAAAAGTTGAGCTATTGGGTTGCAGCAGAGGTTTTTAATAAGAAGCAATGTTTTTTGGGCAACAAACAACAGGAACTTCTGGGTTTCAAACACACAGTCCCTTCCCCAAAGAGTGTAGAAGGTGCATTTCTTAAATTACAGTGACGATAAGATGTTTTGTTTAAGTTCTTTGATACCTCAGTGCATAAATGAGTTGTCAAATGAGGAGGCCAACAGAGAAGAGCTGTGCCTACATCCTGCTGCAGCCGTGTGTTCATGGATGTTTGGCACAGCTCCAAACCCTCGCCTTCAGCCCAGTGACATTCTTCGTGATTCTTTTTGTTTTGTTTTTTTTTTTTTCCCCCAGCCTCTGTATATGGATGAGTCAAACTGCCAAAGCATTTTGGAAACAATCCAGCAGCCAGCCCTGAGTGGCTCCTCCTTCCTTTGAGCACAGCTGACTGTCCATCCCCTTCCATATGATCTCTCCCAGGAATTAGCGATCCCGTTGGCTGATGGGGCACGCGCGTGTGTGCACACACGTTGTCCAACACTGAGAAGTTGGGCTGAAAGCTGGGAAACAGCACCATTTTTATCTGTTCATCTACGTGTCTATTTATGTGTTTTGTAACCAGGCCTGAGTGGCTGCAAAGGGGGGAGAGGGAGGCTGCTCGTCTGCACTGCTCTGCTTTAGGAGAGTGTGACCAAAGTCTCCACATTTCGGCTTCCCCAAGGAGAAGAAAAGCACAGCCAGTACCCACAAATACAAAAACTGGCTTGGAGTACTCTGGGGCAGGGGGTGAGGAAAATCAGGTGATTGGTCAAGGGTACGTTAAGGGGATTTAAAGAAACGTGCCAAGACCGGGGTATGTACAGATGTGTTATCTTAAGGTAAACTATTTGCTATATCCCTATATACAGAATCTAGTGTGTATAAATCAGCAAGAAAATATTGGGGAATTCTGATGGTCTTTTGTGTGGATCTGAGCTTTTTTTCATGGTGTTTTCCTGCAGGAATATGTCCAACCACCTCTGTGTACACTGCCTCTCCCAAGAATTCAACGAGCATCCCGAGTCTGCCAGCTCAGGTACTGTGTCTTTCCAGCTTCTTATTCCAAGTACCCTGAATGGGGATAGAGATTAGCAGGAAATCAAATATAAATGCCTCATCATGTTTTTTTTTTAATTAAAAAACCCCCAAACAATTAGAAAACAATGTTTGAAGAGATTTGAAAGAATCCCTGAGGAAAGTCTGACACAGAGCACACGGACATTCAGGTTGGGAATAGGGAACGGTAAGAGGTAACCACAAACCTGCAGCTGGCAGTAAATTCAGCGGTGCTGGGATCCCAGGGGGCTCCACATTATCTCTTTGAGCCCAGAGAAGCACAGACAAGTCATAGAAGCAAACAGCAAAAGCCAAGTGGGAAGGGAGGGAACGAGCTGCATTTGATTAATTCCAGAGCCAACTGGCACTCACTTGATGGAAATGCTAATTGTCCCACTGACGTACACCCACTAGTTATTCCCCTCATTCCCTCTTCTAAATGAAGCAGTCTTTTCTTAAATCACAGGTAACACAAGAATATCCAGGTTTCCACCCTTCCTTTTCCTCCATGTCACACCCCCACTTACAGGACCAGCTGAACTATTTACTGCATGGAAATCCTACACAGCATTACACAGCTGCTTTTTGTTGCTGTGCTTGGTTAAGAGTCACTCCTCACTCCAAAGGAACAGTTCCTGCCCTGCTGGAAGCAGCCTGGTACCTCTCAGAGTGTGCATGACAACTCCTGAACATCCACATCAGGTCACTGAGTGATACCTGCCTTTTTCTGCAGGTGCCTTTTACACTTTGTGCTTCCAGAGCAGCTCCTGAGGCTGCTTCACACGCAAACACAGGGCAGGCCGCTCCCCAAAATAAGGCTCTGCTTACCAGAAATGCAAGCAAGGGGCTACTGTAGGGCAAGAAGTGTTTCCAGAAGCCAGCCTGTAAATAAATGTCATCAGAAGCCCCCAGAGGGCCGGCTTAAACAGTGCACTTATTTATTTACACAAGTATCTTGCACTGTTTCAGAGAAATGACCCATTTGCAATGCTGCTCCATCCCCTGGAGAGTGCTGGGCTTCTAATGAGATCCAGGACTGAGTGGCTTAAAGGATTAGGAACTGAAGTCACCGGGAGTCCGGGGAAGGAAGAAGCCAGCACTGGATCAAGACAAAACACCGTCCTGGGCTGTGGGCATGGAAGAGAAGCAGCCACGTATGGCTGCAGCTCAAAGCAGGAGGTTTTCCTAGGACTGGGGAGACAGAAAACTCCCGACAGCATGAGCAGGGCGAGCTGGCAGTGCCGCGGTGGGCGAGTGTCCCTCCGAGCCGTGAGGGGAGCAGCTGTTCTACAGACAAGGCTGATCTGACAGCCATTCAGTCACTCCTCAGAAACGATAGAGACTCTGCTCAGGCTGCTGCTGTGAGCCAACACCGCGCCTCATTCAACTCCTCAGGATCAATAGCTGGAGAGAAGTCAGCTATTGACCTGGTTTTTGAGCAAAACTACACGGGAATTATGAATCCATGCACACTGCAGGAACTCGGGAGAGGTCCTCTCGATGAAACAACCTTAAGATACAGTTGGAATCATCAATACTCTTTCATCCTTCACAGCAAAGTTTGTGCTAGGAGAAAAGAAATGAGATTATTTCCATGGCCATGGTGTCATCTCCCTTTTTCAGTGGGAGACTGCCAGCCCTTCCACAAAATAAGCAAAGCCCAGCAACACTTCAGTTACTCCCCCTCTACAATCCAAAGAAATCTGCCACTGTAAAACTTAATTCAAACAGCTTTAGAGTTACAAGGCTTGCCTTGTTCAACGACAGGTAAGTTTGGATGAGTCAAAGCCCCAGATTTTAAAAGAAAGGAGGAGAAAAAGAAAAAAAAAAAGCCAAAGGAAAAAGCACACACTGATAGTGGAAACTGTTTTGCAATCACTGGCACAATAAATGAGCCTTTTCAGTTTGAACTGGCCACAGGATACTGCAGTAGTGCTCAAAGTAGCTGAGCTTGTATGCTCAGAAGAAGAGAGAAGGGATCCTTTAAAAACCCCCCAGTTTATAGGAATAAACCCTGTTCTCCAGAGGGCGTGTTTAAATGTACTTTGCATTTTAATCTCAGAAGAAGAAAAGTTTGCCTAAGCCTGAGCAAAGCATATTATTTGAATATTAGAAGATAGTTCAGCTGCTTCTGTATCTGATTATCCCAGTCTTTTCCCATAAGCATTTACACTATACTTAAACTTCCAAACAGAACCCCAGACTGGTTTGGGTTAGAAGGAACCTTTAAGCCCATCCAGATCCACCTCCCTGCTGTGGGCAGGGACAGCTTCCACTATCCCAGGCTGCTCCAAGCCCTGTCCAGCCCGGCCTTGGACACTTCCAGGGATCCAGGGGCAGGCAACCATATCTAGGGGCAGGCACTCCTGCTTTAAGTTACCCAGATTCTCTGTGTAACCTGTGCCAGAAGAGAGGCTGAACTTGCGTGGGTTCCTCTGTTCAGCCATGTGAAGGGATTTCACCTCGAGCCAGGGAATTCCTTTGTCAAGTTTTGCTGTAGTTTTTCAAACGGGTTGGTTTTCTGGTATTTCTTAACATACTGACAGGTGAGAGGTTAATTACAGAGCTCTCTGAAAGAAAGTTAAAGAAGACAAATGCAGTCCAAAGCCCCAGTGCTCCCTCCCCGGCTGTATAGAAATTGAGCGAGTAAAGGAAGAGCACAGACACAGTGGGTAGGTGCAAGAGGCAGGTATGGGTTCAGGAATGCTGAAGCCTTGTTGACAGCCTGAGGTTTTCAACCATGTAATTTTCCAAGCAGAAAATACTTGTGAGTTATACTCATCTCCCCACGTCCAGGGTTGTTTTGTTCAGACCTGCAGCTACCATGAAATAAATGGCCAATGACTTAAAACTGAATTATTCCCCCTTTACCTGCATGGGAAGCACCTGGGGGTTCCTAGAGCAGGCAGAAAACCATCTTGCAGTTCAGCACAGGCCTAGTCTCAAACCTTCCTGTCTATCCACAGGCCTCAAAATACTGAATAGGTGTGCTTCTCTCATTCACTCCAAACATTCCTAATTCCTCTTATGCACTCCACTCCTTCCCAGACTAAGGACGGAGGAGGAAGAGGCTCATTGCAGAGGTAGAAACATATCCCTGGAGATTGACCTGCTCTCAGTGGCAAGATGTGACTTGGATGGAGGAAAAAGCGTGAGGCCGCCTCTTCCTGGCACCTGGGACCGGTCTGGTATGTGAGAAGTCATCTGGCCCTGCTTTCCTTTTGCTTTCTTAACCTTCCAGAACAAAAAGGGATTAAAGGAAAGGCGTTCACAAGTGGAAATTTTGGCTGGGCAGTCATTCATCCTGTGCTAGCCCTTTCCCAGTACCAGGGCCAGCTGTAAAGTAATAAAATACTTTAAGTAAGTAGAAATTGAATTTTAAGCGATAGGGGAAGGGGGAAGAGCAAAGGATAATTCTCCACGTGTCGAGGCTGACTCAGGATAAAGGACATTTTTTTTTGTGACATACACCCCCCCCCTTGTGATCTCACTTAGGACGGTGATAGCCAGCAAAGCATACAAAGTATGTTTTCTGCTTTCCCCCTTTATCCATTTTCCTGGGAGTATCCTATGGAAAAAAAGAGCCACAAATCTGCAGAAGGAGGGCTTCAGCACTCTCTTTAGATGGTGCTTAAATCCAGAGCCTTTTGAAAGGGCCTTTAGATTGATTTCTTAGGAAGGAAAAAAAAAAAAGGCAAAACTAATTTGTGATTAGAAGGCACAAAGATGTTCACTCAGATGGAAGCATTCCTGAAAAGCGAGGGGAAAACTACCGGAGCAATTCATTCAGCTGCCCTAAAGGGTAAACAGCAAACTTGAGCACCATCCACAAATCCTGATTATTATTAACAGCTTGACCAAAAGCTTATGGGTTTTGTACTTTTCTTTGTACTCCTGGAATCTGATGAACTTAAAAGAATGTGTTTGACACCAAAGCAAGGAGGAGGGTCCCTCTGCAGCAACACAAGGCTAAACATTCCTCCCTCTCCTGCAGCCCGCGGAGCTGCCTCAGCCTAGGAACGTTATTTGCCTTTAAAAAAAACATGTCAGATGTTTAATTGGGTATCTTCCCTTCCAGGCCCTTGGAAGCAGCAGCGTGGGGAGCTGTTGACTTGCAGAGGTTACTGTGGAAGGATCAGTGGCCAGGATAAAGGACACTCAGCAGCTGCTTTGCTTCGCATCCCCGTTCCCATACAGCCTCTGCAGAGTTCCAGTGGGTGCGTAACTTGGGAAGGGGAAAGGCCCGCGGGACAAGGGCTGCCTCTGGTAGTTTCCCAGCCATAAAAATTCCTGGTCCTCCTGGCTGAGGGCACAAGAGGTTTCCCTTTATTGTTTAGGGTATGGAATAATCCAGATTGACATCAACAGGGACGGTGGCAGAGTGTTCTGAAGGATTTATCTCTTCATGTCTGAAATTTCCCAACCTTCCAGCTGCAAGCGGGGAACCCAAAACTGAACTCCTGCTGAAGGGATAATTTTAATTTAGAATATGCACTTTACACCCCAGCCTTCATATCCTGCAAATCTGCATTTGGAGCCCCACAGCCCTTTTATTCACATTTTTTCTTCCTCAGAAAAAACACCAAGCTCCTCCCCAGGCAAGCAGAGTGGGGAAGACAATACAGCACACATAGGTGAATGCTGAGCATAAATGGTACTGGGCAGTCATAAACACCACTGATGATTGCCCTCAGGAAATGCCGGAGTAGGGGTGAGCACACACGGCCATAACTGCTCTGTGTCTGCACAGGCAGGTTACAATTACTCGTGTGCAAGACACCCAACAGCTCATTGGGGTTCTCTTCCCTGGTCTGGGTGCAGCTCCCAAAATCCCTGTGCTCACTGACTCCACGTGACTTGTAGCTGCAATTGCTTGAAGCTGCTCTTTGTTCATCCCAGAGCATTTTTCTAAGTGCTGGTTTAACTTCTCCTCCTCAAAGGGATAAAATGTGTTTCTTGTAGAACAGCACACAGTTCATTTCTGCCTAACTTTTATTCTATTTTCCATGACCACCTGTCAAATCGCTTCCTGCTGGTGGCTGAACACTCCTAAAGTTACATCTCTGGAGGGAGATGCCCAAGAGACCGCAAAAGTTGTTCTTCTAAACAGGATTCCAGAAAGATTTTCTTCCAGTGCTGTCCTTTATTTGGAGTAACTTCATTATTTAGAGTAACTTCTTTTATTTAGAGTTTGGTGTTTGTTTTGGGGGGAGCGTGGATTTTATTTTCTTGTTTTCAGCTCCGAGAGAGGAATTTTCTCCCACACAACAGCACCCAAGTCAGGCCCAGTACCTTGCCACTGGAGGTGAGTGCCACGTTGCCCATTTGTGGATTCACTAAGCTGCCGACAGAGCCAGTTAGCAAGTTCAGCTATAAAGGCCTTCCACGGCGCTCCCTGCGTCCAGCTCCGAGATCTGAAGGCACAAATGGATCCACCAAATCCTGTGCATGTTAAGTTCTTTTTGCCATTTCCTGCCAGACACTTCAGTTCACTCGAGGTTGATCTTTTTGGGGTGGTCCTGTGGTGGGAAGTTTGATGACAGCCCCAGGTTGCACAAAAGACAGGGATGGAGAGCAGCAGAATTCCAGAAATATTGTCACCATCAAAGGATCTTGATAAAGAAACCCCATTTCCCCCCCCCCCGCCTTTTTTTTTTCTTTTTTTTCTTTTTTTTTTTTCTTTTTTTTTTTCCTTAAATTACAGGTGAGATGGAGAAGCTGCACAGACAAATCACTGGAACCCAAAGAATTGATCAGAAGGTGAAGTTACACCACGCTGTCGCTCTAACAAGCACCCAAGCCTTGATTACAGCCTGCCATCAAGAGAACCACAGAATCTGGACAAAAAAAATATTACAAGAGGCTTAGCATTTAATGCTCTAAAGCACTAAATCCACAGCAAATCCTCCTGAATCTAAATATGCCTAAGACATATTTTAACTTATTTTAAATTTTCACAAATACCATCCTATGCTCCCAAAAAACTGAGCTCCACTGTTACTTCTGCTTTCTCAGTAGTCTGCAAATCAGGTTACATCCCGTGCCTCAAGTGCCCTTTTGGCACTCCCGAAACCTCTTTCCAATAAACAGTAAGGAAGTAAAAAGTAAGCACTTATTTGGAATTATCTCCCCTTTTAAACCGAAGTAACCCAAAAGTGTCCAGCAGATTACAGCTGATAGAAGCAGAACTTCTTGGGGGTGGTTCAAGAGAGTTTGCCTGGAAATTGTGCATGTTACTGATGCATAATTTTATCACTTAAAATCTTGGGGAAGGTTTTAATAAGAAAAAAGAAACACATCCCCCTATTTGTGCACATTGACTCAAACAAAAAAGCCAGTGGCTGCTGTGATCTACCTAACTCTTAAGTTTTAATTCTTGGTGGTTTAGATTTAAATTAAGTAGAGACTTACCCAGTGTGGAAATTAATTAATTTTTCTCCACTGGTGCTTTTTCATTCTCCTAATAGAGTCCACACACATACCTTAGGATCACTTTCTGGCTTATTTCTCCTAGGACTGGTGTGAAAGCTAAACTTGGTCAAAAGCCTGCCTGGCTTTTTGCAAAACCATGGCTGTTAATGGAAAACAACAAAATAATCCCAGTTTATCCCATGAAATGGAAGTTTTATCAGCACCTTCCAATGGAAAGAAAACAGCC